>JARPRG010000508.1:436914-458805 GCA_031001745.1 Hartigia nigra
AGAGAGAGAGAGAGAGAGAGAGAGAGAGAGAGAGAGAGAGAGAGAGAGAGAGAGAGAGAGAGAGAGAGAGGGAGAAGAAACAAGAGAGAAACTCCGATATACGGAAGAAGAAGAAAGAAAAAGACAAAGACAGTATCACCTATAGCTTCTTCTTCCTACTAGAAGCTGTCATGAGGATAACCTTACTGTGTGTGTCCCGTTTGCAGAATCGTTTCCCATGTCGCGAAATTTCACAACTTCGTCGCATTCCCATAGAGCGATGGGCGTGGGGAAGTTGACAAGGAGGGCCAATGATATTTCCGAGGAAAAAAGCGAAATTCAATTTGCGACAGAACCTTAAGTCGCTGGTACGGCCAAAAGCGAAGTCATTTCACCAAGGTGTTTTTGTTTGTTTACAGAAAGTTCATAAACATGTACATATATATACATATATATGAACTTTCACAAAATCTCATAAAGGCGTATATTCATGAACGATATAAAGAGGTATACCTACAATGCATTATCTAGTGATTTTTCGTGAAAATAAAAGAAACATTAAAAAAAAAGGGTGTTGGCGGTGACGATTGGTAGGGGGGGAAATGTAGGAGAGGGGGATGGATAAAAAAAGAGTCTCGCTGGACTCTCATGAAATTAAGCAATAACGGACGACTGTTACCTGACGACTTTTAAATGACCACGTCGTTAAGGTGGTCCACAGCTAAGCGACTGGACAAGTTCATAAAGGCTTGCTGCTGTTCCAGAAGACGTTATTCGTATACTCCTTAGTACGTCCTTTAATGGAGGACGCGAAGATTCGAAGGTACGCCCGGTCGGTATTGACTCGCTTAAAATAATTAGCCGCACGTAAAATTACCCGACCGCAATTCACTTTCAAAACTTTCTCGGATATGGCTCCGACTTATACTACACAGACAAGGACGTATACTATACAGGCAAAGACAACGGTGTCGACAGTTGGTTAGTTCTAGATGCCGATTAACGAAAATAATGAAAATAAAAAAAGTCACCACCGTTGCGCAATCCTAGCCGACAAACGAAAGTGCTTTGCCGTGTGAAATAACGCCGGGAAGGAACTACTTCTCGCCATCTAGGACGACTAATGACAACTAATTTCAGATAACAATCGTTAAAGGCGCGCTCGCGTTTCTCTCGCGAAACAAACATTGCAAGCTTGGCATATTTTACCTAGAATTCTTCGGGCTTTCATTTTAGAACCGAAGAAACAAAATGGCGTCACTGCTCTTTATCTATCCCTCATTAAAATATATCGCTAGGAAGTCGCAAGGCGGTGGTTCTCATCGAAGCGTGTCACGTGTAAGAAGCGTTAAAAAAAAATAGAAAATGGTAGACACTACAAGTAATGTTCTCATGTCTGTACAAAAGTCCTATGTATATATACTGTATAGTATATACACACTAAAAGACTGTTACGAATTCTTTGGTCACAGACATCATGTATACTCTGAGTCAGATATAATAAAAAAAAAAGATTGATATCTTTTAATCGAAATCTTATCGATCGATCGATACGTGAGTTATCTCAAAGACAACATACACAGTTGACACTGTGCACTTGCCAGTTGTGTTCTCAGCAGAGTTGACCTAGTCAGTAAGTCAGGCCAGTGGCTTCGCGTAATCTAAAATTAATTCCTAACAGCTGCTTAAACCCAGGGATAGACTTGACCATCATGACGGCTTAATACCATTTTTTGTTTCTCTTATGGATGTCAAGGTTCTTGACGGGACGGTGGGTAAAGGCGGATATTTTCACACGGAAGTTATTGCGTGACCGTACCAAGTACGTAAAAGGATTGGCAATTTTTCGAATGCATAAATTTTTTTTTTTTTTTTTTTTCTATGACAGTGCCGCCGTAAGCAACGTCTGGCATCGTGAATTGACATTTGACTGGCCTCCTTTCTCCGGGGCCGCCACGTGCTCCTGGATTTGGCTACGAGCGAGAAAGTAGCGTTAGAAGCGATAGCGGCCAGCGACGTGAAATTTGGAAATATACGGCAGCGTCGCGACGCTTAACAAATCATTGTATGGATATAAGAATTCTGTTGGATTTCTTGATGAAATTATACGAAAAAATTTAATACGCTTAAAATTAAGAAGATACACGATATTTTAATACTGATAATTCTTCCCCCTTCAAATATTTCACGAAACTCGACTGAACGATGGGCGTGAAAGTGTAACTTCATGGACGAGCGCTTCAAGAATGAGAGTATCAATTAATAAAAATAACAAAAAAAAAAAAAATGAAAAAAAAGCTATTTCCATGAATTACGAAATAAAGTGATCACGTGCGTGGCACTTAGCTACGTGTACGCTGCATTTTCTTATGAAATTTTTACGCGTTATAATAATCCAATTAATGTATGCGCTTACAGATAAGGCGCTTTTCTCATTTTTCTAATTAATAATCATTACGGGCTATACTATAGCTATGGGAGACCCAGTGCCGTTGTAAAGAACGCCGGAACGAGGAAAGGAAGAAGGATGGAGAACGAGAAAATTGCGCAATTGTCAATTATCGACGAGTAAATTATATTTCTCGTATATAGGTTAAGAGATAAGCAGCTAATTACACGTCGGATAATTACACGAAACGCGCAGGCATCATTGACGCTCGGATAAAGAAACGAAGAAATAACATTAACGTGTCACGAAAAAGGAAAGAGTTTTAGTCGGGGAAAAAGGTGGCGTCCATATATTGCTTTTCTTCCTGTATCCGAGGTACAATAAGCGTGAATAACTTTTGCGTAGGTACAGTTAGATACAGAAATAATGTGACTGTCTCAGATATTACCCAGCATGCACTGTTTCGTCTGGATCGATGAAGGAAGTCAACTCGAAGCCACGTTCGAATGACTTTCGAGGATATATGGAGCAGCAGGAAGACGGAATTGGAAACTGGATCTGAAGAAGGAAGTCGACCTGCGTCTGCGAGGTGTATAGGAAAATGAAGTAGAGAGTGAAAAGTTCCTGGCGGGTCTGGCAATTATTTTTGAGTTTTGCGCGACTACTTCGAATTCTAGTCCGAACGAATTTCACCGGCGACGGAGACGTTTGCACGTGAACGACCGTGAGAGCCTTGGTATACGTCCTCGAGCAACGTCCTTCGAATTTTTGGATCATTTCGAAAAAATTTGTACACGATCTGCTGTGTTGTTTCACTTTTTTCTTTTCTTTTATAATAAACTTTTTTTGTACATCTCATAGATCCTGAGTGATCCATGGCACCAGTGAACTGTTACCGTGATACTACGTGGATGATCGAGATATCTTACTTATTTTTGATTTTGTAATTGAACGTTCGTAAGAAGCGAACTAGTGCTTCGTGGATTGGCCTAGGAAGTCAGAGATCACGTGACTTTCACTTTCACCGCCAAAATAACGAGGACGCACGCATCGTTGCGTATCTACGAGAAACGAACGCACGAACGTATACCCTACTCTTCTTGTTTTGTATTTTATATAGAATATTTTCTTTTTTATCTGTAGCATTATATTCTACGCAACGCCAGGCACTGTTAGCGCATGTATGAATAATATAATTAAAAGAGAAAAAATTGAAAAGAATTCTTCGGAAGAATAATACGATATCGATTCGCTTGAAAATCGAATCGACAGATCTGAATTATTAAACGATAATAGACTTAACGCTCTATGATTCTCCGAGGTGACCAGCGACGCGGTTTCAGCGTATCGACGATCAGACACAGCTGGTCTCGTCGATAAACCGGTCTAACCCATCCGGATACCGATTTCGCATATCACGATAAAAGATTCTCAATAATCAAATCTGACATGGCAATTGCGATATCAATTTACAATCAATACCGATCGATACACCGTAAAAATCGGTATGACCGATTTTCTAAGATTCACCGATAACTCGTACAGTAAGATACCGATCTCTTTTTTCTCTTTCTTCTCCATTTTTTTTTTCATCTCGTGTCAAGTTCGTACCGATACCGATACCGATCCCGTGGCCAACTTCACGGTCGGCAGGATCGGCAGGCAGGTCCAGGCGAAATTTATATCGTCGGCAAAGAGCGTCTTCGCGGTTGAAGAAACTTGCGGCTGCTTTTGACTCGTTATGGTAACCGAGCACAAGAGCCCGTAAGATCGGTATTTCCTTACCGATAATAACGAAAAGGAATTTCATTTTCGCAATCGACAGACGCAGCGAAAGAAGGGGAAAAAAGGCGCCAACAGACGCATCATGAAAACAAGCCTCGAAAAATTCCCAAAGGTGAAACTTCCTATGTAAACGCGAGTAAGAAATGGCGACAACCGGTTTTGCAACGTGTAGAGGTATATGGCGCTTGGGTACAAGAAAAAGACCCGAGAAACGGCCAGTGCGAGCAAAAGTAGAGTCTTTATAGCGACAAGAACATACAAAAATAGAAACAAGAAACAATTTAAAATCAAAAAAAAAAAAAGTAAAGGATAATTATTTCTTGCAATAGTATACAACGTCAATTATATCGATTGGTATTGATTTTCTTGAATATCAGAAAGTCACACAGCAACGTACAATATTTTTAAAGCTCTCTGTACCGTGTAATTCAAAAAAAAAAAAATACAAAAAACCGTACGGCATAGAATAATATTTTGTATACAAAATTTTGTTTTTCTTATGTTCTCAAAATAAAAAGCGTGAGACAAATTTCTCAAATTTGAAGCCATACGTTTAATTATTCCACGTAATGGATCTTCTGTTGACAGTAAATATAGCCATTGCTACCAGCGTATAAAAAAAAAAAAGGTAAAATCCGCGCTCAATCATCGGTCCCGTGTAAGAGCGCCATAAGTCGCGGAAACCGGGAACCTGACTACTCAACCCGGAAGAATCGCTCTTCGAGCTCTGACTGAGTGCGGCTAGTGAGCGACCCGTTGGAGAAAGTAATCACAGCCCACGCCATGGTTGGGAACAGACAGACACCTTGTCTTCGAATAGCCAGCGGTTCTCAATAAGTCGTAATAAAGAATTTCGCAATACCGACAACCAACGAGACAAACATAACCTACCATACGATTTAGAGAATCAGGAATAACAGTCTAAAAATCTCAATAAAAATGCTTGGACAAAATTAATGAAAAAAAACAAAGGTTAACAAAAATTCGAAAACAAAAATCCTAAAACCCAACACTGACGAAGAGTGGGAAAATTGTTCATTGTCTCATTACAGAATTCCAGGAAGGTGTGTGAAGCTGACGGTCGGTTAGATCGTGAGAAAATCTATACCGGAAGTGAAGGCGGCAAGAGTTTTTCAAACAGCGCGGTCTTTAGCAGGAGTCCAAGCAGGTGGTAGGTAAGAAATAATTTATTGTAATTCCGCAATTAAGCATAAAGGAAAGCGAGCGAAGTGCATGCACTGATTGTGATGCACCGAGTGCACGGTGGCATTGAGCTGTCAGAGGAAACGGGATATCGGTGTGTTACACTGAGCCGTGAGCTGCACGATAGAGGATGCACCGTGGATGCACGGTGCATCACGTTTGCAAGTTGAAAGTGAAAACAATCCTGATGGAATCCTCGACGTGAGTTCCTCGAGCAACGTGAACTTTAAATACACCGTAGAGAAGCTACAAAATTTCAACGCTGCACACGTGGACGGCGCCATTTTGAATCGTTCGCTATATCGAATCGAGTCAAAGGCGTGTGACGTATCGGCACCCGTGACGTAGTCACTGTTAAATTACAACACAGCAGAGCCACCTATCGTTATCTTGAACGGCCTCTTTTCTTTCATTCTTCCTTTTTTTTTTTTATCAACCACGCAATTACTTTTCCAATGCACCTGAATTGCATGCTAGACTAGTTTTCGCAGTGATAACGAAAAACCGTCCGTCACGATAACACGTAAGGAGTGCATCGTTCGAACTATGCTCAAGTTTCCTATGCACTTTCTTTTTTTTTTTCATTTTCTTAAACCTTCAAAGCGATCGATAAGAGTAATAAATAAAACGCATAATTTCTCTACCACGGCGAAATACTTAAGCAGATCTTATTTGCCCCGAAATTTTTGTCGCTTATTGCATCATCGTATTAATACTTGACGAACGTTATTAAACGACTTTTACATGCTAAATCGTGTTTATCCATTGATACACACTTTTTTTTTCCCTGTCAGACAATCAAGACACGTGGCGCAATCTACAGCTGTTATCTCAAACAACAAAATCCGTTCGTCCGCGAGTCGAAGATCCGAATAAAAATAATTGTGAATTGCTCGGCGCGAAAAGTCATTTAATTAAGAATCACTCGAATTGAACGTTGAGCTATCACACGGTAAATAAAATTATCGTGCATCCAATTCCGGCGTGATTATCGCTTACGAAAGAGTCCTATCTATAGATATACAGTAATAATGTAAACACTAGTATCATTCGTAGCCTCCGTTATCATTGGAATCTAAAAATCCAGCGTGAAATGATCATCGCCATTCTCCGTGCATAGTATAGCTCAATCGGTCGGATGTCAAAGTGGGGAAAAGAAAAAGAAAAAAAAAAAAAAAAAGTTATCGTCGAGGTATACGAAGAAGCCCCCGGCACTATCAGTCCCGTCAGGTCGTCTGATAACACGGCTATTTATTTATAAATCATTATTACTACTGTCAATGATTCGTAGGACACCAAACGAGCCGCGAGTCAATTCCTCGTTATGCTCGCGTCAGCGACTCTCGTGTAGACAGATACGAATACAGAAATTTTCTCGAAATTTCTATTAAAAAAGAAAGCTTTTGTTTTTTAAATTCCGAAAAAATGCTATTTTTGTAAACAGATAAAAAAGAAAACCTGTTACGTCAGATCCTTTGCTCGACGATCTTGAAATTGCATAATATTCTTACTCACGAGATGAGAAACGTGATCATACATAGAGGGGCAGAGGGAGGGCGTTTCTTACCTGAAACAGAAATAAAAAAAAGAAAAATGACAATCGATCTATGTCACGACGTAAAGTCTCTCTCTCTCTCTCTCTCTCTCTTTGTTTTTTTTTCTTAAGTAATTAATTGTGGCAGGAATTTAAAAAAAAAAATTTTTCTTTTACAACCTACCTACTCACGACTCAAACGACGTGTTAAACGTTCGATACGAAATATCGAACAGGACATATATATCATGGCGTTATTACATACAGTGGCTTTCAAACGATTTACGGAAATGATAATCAGCGTCATTAATTACATAGTGACGGATAACTTGTATGAGACCGTGTTATCGTAATTATTGTAACGATTCGTTCATTCGAGACATATGGAACGAAGGAGAGAAATGATCGATGCAAAAAAGGCTTAGAATTAAATAAATTGGATATACATAACGATAACTAGCTGATCCAGTCAATTAACCTGATCGCAACGATTAGAAAGATCATTCGCGTCCGTCATTGCGTTATGCATCGTTTAGGACCCCTTCGTGTTTGCCTAACCGATAAATGCAAGAATTAATGATAATAAAACCAGTCGAAGGTCTTAAGAACATACAAATTGCCCGCAATAATCATTGCTTGAAACTTTTCAGGTAATCTACACAATAGGCGCACGGATAGGCGCGACCGATAAATATGCACGAGGAATAAAATAATCGATTATTAAAATGATAACGAATCAAGTCAAACGAAAGTTCGTTTTAAAGTCAGAAAAATGTCCAAGACATCGAAGATGAGTCAAGGAAATAACTAAATGCGACGTGAGTCAAGTGAATTTTTGATTATGTGAAAGACGCGAAAAAAAAATATTGCAAAAAAAAAAGTGTATATACATATACATAGCCTTTAATGCCTTTTATGCAATTTTCTTCCTACGTGTCGCATCCATCCTAATGCAAGCGCCTAATGCAATACGTAAGGACACGTAAGCACTGTCGCGCATTGTAAAGCACCTTAAGCCCTTGTACCTGTAGCCAAGCTGACACCTGGCAAGGTGGTGGGTCGAGAGTGTCGACTTCTTGTGGCTTCGTTTAGACCATGGATTAAAATCCAAGGTCAGGTTACGGTTAGTGGGCCAGGGTCTTAAGGAAACAGAACCTTAGTACGAATGAAACGACGTGTAGCAAAAGGGCACGGTTGAAAAGGTCGAGGTCATTGACACCTGATAACTACGTTTTTTTTGTTTTTTTTAATCTTTTCAAAAATCACCAATTACTTACAAAACTCCATTTACGAACAAGCGCGAGGAATTCTTAGATCGTTGGTTTCTAGTAAAAATTCCAGATACCAGATAAATTATCGGGGTCATAGGTCATCCGCTACGGATCCATTTGAAAAGTTACTATCAGGAAAAATACGTCGTATGGTAAATTCACTAATAAAAGGGTTGATATTGTACATATTATGTATACATACATACTAAAGTGAATTAGTGAATTTACCATATATACATGTATATATACACACACACACACACACACACGATTTTCATGAGATAAACATCGTGACTCGTGGATCAAAGATCCTTTCGTTAAGGTCGCTACCGATAAGTCAAGCATGTAGGTCAGGGGGTGACGCTCAATCGGACATTTCTAATCATCGCTCAAAGGAGACCTACGCTAATGCCAACAAGGTCGTTGACATACGCTTTATACGAAGTATGACGAATTTTCGAATCTACAATTGGCCGTAGCATGTTGTGCAAAGAAAACTTAAAAATTCTCCAGATAGTAAGAGTCCAAAAATTCCCTATAAAAAAAAAATCATCGAATCTCCCGTACCCACATAACTTTCGCACGTTCCGATAATCAATCGAAGACATATATATATATATATATACTGACGTCTATTAAAAGCACCGGAAGATAATGGGATCGTGGTTATCCGAATGTGGCGAGCGCCATGTGACCTAGAGTGAATCCGGATATATATATATATATATCTATATATACACACATATATACATAAATTGATATTGATTCAATATTGGTACAGGGTTCAGCAAACACACGACTATCGGTATCGACACAATGCACTGGGTCCGTTTCTAGATCGATCGTCTATTCGAAGTCTGTGTATTTGGACCTAGCAACAAGTTATACACCCCACGGAGTCTAGGTCTAATAGCGATTCTATTTTCGCGCGATGACATTACGACTCGTCATCGGATGACAATAGTATAAAAAAGAAAAGTAAGCAGGACGGGAGAGGCCCGTCGTCTGCCCATCCCTGTGCCATTGTGTCACGGTGGATTTAAAGCTCCTATGGTGTCCGATTGTTGCGACACAAATAATTCGAAACGCACACGGCATACGAATTCTGTTTGGAGCCACTTGCATCCGTGTGCTCCACATAACAGCGTGTCATCTGTTGGGATGCACGTGTGTCGCTTGTTTGCACGTATAAGAAAAGGTACTAACACAAGGTCATCCACTTTGTCAGTCATGTTTCAGTGTGTGTGTGTGTGTGTGATTCAAAGAGAGAGAGAGATAGAGAATTCTCTGGGTATATGGCTGGTGAGCATGCGTTACCAGACACGTATGGTTCACGTATGGACGCAACGGGGCTAACGGAGTTTAAGTGACTTCATCTAACAGCCAATCGGCATTAGTCCGACTCGATGAAATGGTAAAAATATTTTTTTTACGTTTGTTTTTGACGTACCGCTTATTGCTGACTTACTTTACTATACAAAAAAAAGAAAATTATATTTTTGGTTTGTCTGTCTATCTCTCTCTATCTCTCTTTGTGTATCATCCATTGAGACTTGATATTGGATGACGTCAACTAGTCCGATTCACATACAGTGGCTTCGCGGGGAGAAATGTACGCGCTGCTCTACGACCCTGACTCTACGTCAGACGGAAGAGGACCGCATGCGGAATAATTTAGTATAATCGAAAGGCGTGGGGTTAATCGATGCTGGAAGGCGAGTGCGATGAAGGATGAGTAGACAGCAGCGAGAGAGAAAGAGAGGGAGGAAAGAGGGTACAGAGAAACAGAGTAGGATGGGGGAGAGTGAAAAAAAAAAAAAATTAAGACCTCACTACTAATTGGACCGTTAATAATTATACCAGAAATAATTTAAAAAAAATAAAATAAAATAAATAATACAAAATACGGCCCTGACTCTACTACTGGACTTCCTGGTTATTCTTGCGAATGATTGTCGCGAAAAAGAAATTTTCGAAATTGTTATTTTTTTTTTTTATTGACAATGTCTGGAGATTTTTGTCTTATCCGGTACGGATAAGGCGGGTATGCAATATTTGAAAATAATAGGATAAGGCGCAGATGTAAAATTGTTTTAAAAAAAAGTGCGAGCAAGTAGGTGGATGGACAATGTAAGGAAGATAGATAACGACAACGAGTATAGGTAAATGCAAATGCAAGAAGCTTGAGGCGATTTCATTGCGGGCTTTAATAATATATATACATATAACTTTATTATATATATATATATATATTATACATATGTGTATATAAGATACATTATATGTAAGAGAGGTATATCTGCATACTTATATACATGGTAATAAGGATGATTCATTCGTATTACATTCAGTGCGATACGTGAGTAACCTGTGCGAAGAGATCCTTCCTGAATGAGAAGACACGGGTAAATGGCGGCAAAATATAAAACAGATTATATATATTAAATAAAAAAATAGTTATCTGCTCCCTAAAGACGCGCGCGCGCGTGTGTGTGTGTGTGTGTATAAATGTCTGATTAATCAGTAGACTCTCCTACTGACTGAATGACTGTGCCAGAAGTCTTCAAGAGCAGCCAGTAGTTACAGTCTGTATGTAGGCTGACCGGCAAGCAACAGGTGGGCGTTTCTACTTGGCTGTACTACGTATTTCCAATAGAAAACTACAACGTAGTATGTATAGACACAAAATATTTATTGCAGACTTTATCAAGTGTTTGATAAAAGAAAAAAAAAAGAAAAAAAAATTCTACAACATTAGATATATATATATATTAGAGGTTTTGAATTTAACGTTAATAAAAAGAAAGTCTTATCCTGTCGTCAGGCGTTACTTCGATCAGCTGTTAACCAAGGGTATTGATGATTTATCTTAATTTTTTGTCGTAGGACAACCTAACCTCTTCCTTGTCAAAGTTCCCCAGTGAAAACGGCACAGGTAACGAATCGCTTGAACTTAGACGCAAAGAAGCCATTAACTCTCTCGTAATTCATAGTTTATCTACGATACGTTCAAGACTAATGGCGAAAGAGCACTGAATCACGTTAAGAGGAGCCTTATGGAATTTGCTAAAGGGTTAAAATAGCTAGAAGTACCAGGACAACGGAAAGATCCAGGTATACTACATAGGCATAGCATAGCTACAAGAGCATATATCCTCTATTGGGATAGCTTCTATCTACTGGATATTAAACGTTCCGTAAACCAAAGATATTCCTTCCGCGTTCGTGTTTCTTGTTAAGAGGTTAATCCTGGCAATTTCCTACCGTTCATGTACACATGATGCTGCCTCCAGAGATGCTGATACTGACTCCAACGAGAGCTGGTGCTGTCATCGTGAATTGGTGGCAGAGGAGTGTGAACCTGATGGGCGTGAGACGTAGGCGGCAGGGGCGGCGGCGGTTGGGGTTGTTGCTGATGTGCCGGAGCAACTACGATATGTGGATGCAGTGGTACAGGGGGTTGATGCTGTTGGGGATGATGCGCCTGGTGAAGCACTCCTGGTACTGGAGGCGGCGCCAATTGCTGGTACTCCATAGCACAGCTCATCCGTTCGTTTCACGCAGTTCGCATTTATTTATTAAACACCGAGTTCCCGTGTTATTGTTTTTTTGTCCGTTATGGCGGGACTGAGCCACCAACAGCAAGGAATCGGTCGTTCCTTCGAGGAGACACTGTAAAACAGCGTTCGGATCTTTGGAGTGATTTTTCTTGGCGTCACGTTAGTTTTCTTTTCTTTTTTTTTTTTCTTCTTCCACGTCGTCTTCTTAATATACCCGAAGGCACTAGATCCTTTTCGACGTTTTTATCTTGTTTATTACCGTCAGAATAGTCGCGAGGTCTATCGACGCGTCGACGCACCGTTCTGTACGTTTTTATCAAAACATCTAGACGTCTTTCTAACCTCAAACTGTCATGTTCGACTGTGCCGTTTCGCGGGAAACGAAAAAAGGTACACGAGCGGAGTTCTCTTTTTCACGATACGTAAAGCCACGTATAACGTGATAAATACAAGGATAAAAAGACAAGAGAGAATTACGAAGAAAAAAAAAATAAACAAAGAAGAATAAAAGTCCCACGGAAGTTCCTCTGGTACGCTTCGATAGAATGTCTGTCCTTGACGCTTTTTCCGATCACTATTTTCACCCACTCACAACGTCCGGATACAAAGTATACAGTGTTCAACGTGCTAAGAGTTAGCGCTGGAAATCCCAATAGCGACTTCTTTTGCAAAAGCAATTATTACCATTCATCTAAAATTCAAGCGAGAGTTCCTGATTGCCTTGTCGTTGTGCTATTGCAATCAGACAGCAATGCTCGAAAGTGCCGTTAAAGACACCATCGAAATCACGGCAATATAGTCTAACTTGAAAGGATAACGAAGGGACACGCGTTAATTTCTCCTCTCTTCTCTGCAGCTGTCAAAATCCCGTGGCTATGACAGCGAGAGTGAACGAGACACGAGAGTGGGAGTCACTGAGCGGGCAGCAAGGCAATGAATAGCGTGTCTCGAACGTACGGCGTCCGGACAGGCACTGCGCCGTGGTGCTGTACCGCGGTGCGGAGCCACCACGAGCTGCTACGGCCTCCAGAGGAGAGCTCTCCTCCGGGAAGGCGCAGAACCTGCCTTCGTATTGCCCGCCTCCAGCTCCCACTACTGTACACTGGAATCCCCACTTCTCTACTACCACCTCCCATCGTTCGACCGTTGGAATCGGAGTGAGACAGAGATACACGACACGAACAGCGATTTTCAGGCGACTGAAAGGGCTTCCGCATTAAGATTTTTGTATATAAATAGTTGGCGAAGGTTGCATATGAAAGGGTCTTCATATTTTGTTCCTTTTCTTCTTGTAGTAATAGTTAGATTTTCATTTTTGAGATTTGGTGTGAATAATTTTTTTATTGGTACAACCTGACAAGGACAATCTGATGAAAAGCCTTATGGTGAGTACTTTCAGTTTGGACTTCTGGTGCCTCCTTGTTGATTCTACACGAAAATAATCTTTACGACGTTCTATGACAGTATCCAGGGTAGAATAAAATTCCCTAGGGAAGATTTATATGGTAAACATTGGTTCGGATAAAAGTAACCATTCTAAAGAGTCCTACGCGGTTCTTGACTACGTCGTACTTGTATACTGACATTCCTGCACTTTCCAAGGTAAATATAAATGTGGATACTCATGGAGGATCGTTTACTTGGAACGAAAGTGTCCGAAGTGCACAGATGGGTTAATCATATTTTCCTAATAAGTAGGTACGTTAACGCTAGAAAATCAGCGTTTAATGTATACCTAATTGTACCACACAAAGTCCGTCATTTCGACGTATTACCTTGTTCTAACGATTAAGACTACGTATCAAAAGTCCCTAGAGCCTCAATATTAATCTCGCGCTATCCCGATGGAATAATAAAACAAAAAGAATAACAGACGTCACTCAAAAATATATTGTTGGCATAAATTTGTGCTTCTTTAACAAAAAAAAAGGACAAAACACCCAACTGGATGTTCTAATTTTCTTCGAATGACCCAGATTCGTATTCCAGCGGAGTCGATTGGCCGAGTTGAAATTAACGGTAACGCTCGACGGCACTTGGGTAAAATCGAAAGTGGTGAAATGGCGCGAGGCCCACGCGACGTAAGGGGAGCTGCTTTCCTCGACGTCGGCTTGAGCGAGAGAGAAAGACGGCGGCGAGAAAGAGCAGCCAGAGAAAGAGGAAAGAAGTAGGCAAGAACGAAAGAGGATAGTGAACGTCTGCGTGTAAAAGTCAATGAGTAAGAAAGAGATAGAGACAAGTGAAGAGAGAAAGAGAGAGAGAGAGAGAGGTCCCAGTGGATAATTGCCGATCGTGAATTCTAGTGCGCATGCGCGTTCCACTCTCTCCGTGGGGCCCGCGATAAACTCTTCTTGAGCCCAACAATGTACAGTAAGAAACTTAGGAGGACACTATGGGGCCCAAGTTTGGACCCTGAATCACCCAAAACCGGTCTTGGGGTCCCGAATCCTTGTCTTAGCGAACGCGGAAACTGCGAATCCGGCCAAGCGTATGGGACGCGCCATTTTTTTTTTTCATTTCATATATTATTATTATCCACAAACATTTTTGTTATTCAAGTCTAATATTTCATAGTCATCCAGTGCACGAGGACTAAGCGTTACATCCCATTGACTTTTACGATAATCGATTTTTTTTCACTCTTAAACCTTAATACGTGAAAGAGCAAGATTATTATGAAAAAAAAAAGTAAAAGAAAATGGCGAAACAAAAGGTATCCCGAGCACGTTTTGGCTGCCACGTAGCCAGTAGCGTGTGACTAACGAATTCGAGACGTTTAAATGTTTTCTAATCAGCGTTTTGCCTGAGTCCTACGAATGACTTCGCTTTCGTCGATCTACTCGCATTCAATAAATTCACAGCCGTTCGGTTTGACGAGTATAAAACTTACGAACTGGACGATGATACTGCAAACTGGTCAAAAGATTATTTTGGTCGATTATGAAAATTTCGCCTCGGTAACCTTCAATGCGATTCTACAATAAATAAGCGCTTCCTAGACTGTCTCCATTCGTCCTATCTCCTTGAGCAATGATGGTGCCAGATAATTATCAGAGTTTCCTGACTAAAGGTTAACCACGGAGGATCGTCTTGATGCGAACGGAACGAAGGATCCTGCAGCAACCTGTTGATCCTGGCCCCTTTCACTCCTATCATCCACGATCAGTACTAAGTCGTGTGTGTGTGTATATATATATATATCCTCCAGTTATAATTTCGTAATGACAATTCCTCAGCCGCAAGAACCACGTGACCAAATATTTCTAAAGGAAGCAGAACGTCCACGTATGTCTATAGCTCTTGAAGAATTCTACCGGTTACGTACCAAAAAAGAGAGGGAAGAAAATAAAAAAAGGGTAAAATTTGGTCAGTTTATTGCGTAAACCTTTTTTTATTAAAGAAAAGAACGAAACTTGTCCTGAAGTGTATTAAAAGAGGGGGATACTGGTGGAGGATGACGAGAAAAAAAAAGTGAGATTACAAGAAAAGAAAGAACTTGGCTCACCTCCCAAGGCGATTGGCTTGGGCTATGGCAACGGTGGAGAACCGTGGCATTTCACTAACCGGAGAAAGTGGCCGAAAGCGGTTCTGTGCCGGCCCGGGCCATACGAGCAATAATGGTTGCTCAACGGGTACCAGTTAGTCGGATCTTGCCAAATCTTATTCCTGGGCTTAAATACCTTTGACGGTTTAAAATATGCTAGCTATATATTTATATATATTACGTACTTCAAATCTAGAGCGCTAAAGGTTCGTATGCAAAATGACCTAATAGACGTATCGATGAAAAGTGTTTTCATGCGAACGAAAGAAATATAATCTAAAAGCGATTATTGTCGCGTTTATGATATTGGGGTAAAACATTACGTCACAGTAGCTAGAATTATCGCTAATGAAAAACGACTAAAAGTGGTAAGTGAACCAATAAGTATATCAGGTATACTCGCGATTGGCAGTGCTTTGGGTTTGTCTAGAAGTTGATTTATAACGCCTGAAAATCCTGCCGCCGATCCTGTGGTAAGTTAATTGAGTGCTTTCGCGAGATAGGCCTTGTCGACATAGCTATCATTAATCTGATTTATATTGAGTTATGGATTGTTAATAATACTTTGGATATATGGCTATATGCATATTTACATATGCGCACATGTGGAGTCACCTTAAAGAAGCGTCAGGTGAAGACGTTACCGATCTATAACCGTCGAGTTTACGTGTCTTCTTGTATCTGTGTGACTTGCAAAAGTCTTTTCTGCTATGTAAGTCGGCCGATTCTACTGGGGACTATGTAGTTCAATGTATACGGCTGGATCCACATGTGGGAGCTTTGTCGGTGAAGCTTCCTCGCGCCTTTGTAAACTCGCCACGCAACATCTGTCCGTCAGCTGTTAATGGCCCGCCGAGTCGTGTAGTAGATCAAACGCGACTGGTATCGAGCGAGACGCGAGATCTCATTTTGAAATTTGAGTTTCGATTGGATGGTAAGCGATGGAAAAAAAAGAAAAATTTGATACGATCGTGAATTTGATTCCCAAAGTAAATATAATGTTGAAAAGACAAAAAACAAAAAGAAGGAAAAACAGTAAATTGTAAATCGGTCATTTCTTTTTTTTTTTTGTTAAGACAGATAACAACTCTGATAAGAATTAACGGTGATATAGATACTCGGTCTCGTACCTATACTCGATAATATCTTATCCTAAGTGACAGTAGTAAGATTATCTTGATATTAAAAAAGAAAGGTAAACAAAAAATGAAAAAACAAAAAGAGTCAATTAAAAATTTGTCAAAGCCAAGTCATTCCCATCGTTCTGACTAAGATATTCGAAAATCATACAAGTCCTTACAGTCATTCGGTACCGTTCGTATATTCTTGGATAAATGACATAGGTTATTTCAGGTATGCGAAGTCTACCGACTCGGTGTGCGACAACCTCGCGACTACGGCAATAGAAATATTATTCATGGCGAAGAAGGAAATAGAATGAGCATCCCATAGAATGGAAAGAAGACTGGAGAGGTTCAACAATACAAGCTAGAATGTAACGGCTGATAAGAAGACCTTGTGTGAATCTTCGAAAGACTTAAAGAAATTCCCGCCTTGTACTAAGTATAATTACAATTATCACGCCTGAGAAACAGTGTGCTCCTACCTGGTATACAAACACGCGTACGAATGCAGTGGCACGTGTGCCCATAAGGAAGTTTAGTAGCCATACAGTAAATGGACGTTAGAATGAAAAGTCGCTTGGAAAAAAAAAAAGAAGTCCCGCCATAGAAAATATTTGAATATTTCTCGTCCACACTTCTCCAATTGGGATAAAATAACGTAGGAAAAAAGAAAGAAAGAAAAAATACTACGTAAGCATTTCTATCTCCTTCGCATACTCTATGCTAAAACCCTCTGTCACTGCCACCTCGCAACTTCCAATTGTTCGATTGAACCGATAGTCGCGTCAGATTTGACTTTTGTATCATTTAAATAACAGATTAAATATGAAATTAAAAAGTGACGTACTCTATATTATTACAGATATTGATGTGCGTGCGTTGGTTATGCGTACAATTAATATATATATATATATATACACACATATATACGTTTATCTTTAACAAGATATGGCAATGGCGTGTCATGGCGTAGCGTGCCCGACGGTATGGAAGGATAATCCCATGCGGTTGACGGCCGGTATCATGTTTCCCATGTGGGCTGGATACTCCGGCTACCTGGACAGGAATCGACGGGGTCTGGGAGTCACTCGTCAAATGGATGAAATGATTAATTAAAAAAGAAAAAAAAAAAGTAATGAAAAGAGCGAGGACTACATATAATAGAAACTCTATAACGTATTCATCAAATTTGATTGACTATTGATTTAACGTTAATAAAACGTATTTAAATATATATTGTGACGAGACACACAACCTCGTCACGGCCGGCTACGGGAAAAAGAGTATCGTGTCGTTATAACCTGTGGAGGAGACAGCAGAGAGGAAGGACCAAGCAGTCCAACAGGACTTATCAGGACGGACAGTGGGTTCAGTGGCATTGTTGTAAGTGCCCTGACTTGGCAGTCCGAAGGTACTAATAAGTTCGAGTCTCGATCAGAACTCCAAATTTTTCTGGAACTTCTTTGCCTCCCAGCAATCGCTGGTGGCTTGGCCATGAGGTACATAACGAAGGTGTGTGGGGTCGTCATAATACATTATATATATATATATGAATACTAAGAAAATGTTACCGAATCACAGTACCTATCGTTTAATAGCATATCATATACACGTCAGAGACAGACAAGCTGAGCAAACCCTATTTCTACCGATACAGTCAAGTTCTCATGAAACTACCAGCTAATAAACCTGGACAAATATCAATTATCTCGCACGAGCAAGTACATTCACGGCACAGAACCATAAATAGAGGGGTGGCATTCCCAATATACAGGATATGAAATACATAGCAGTCTGCCGAGGGGTTTTTCGATGGAGACGTTATATTTTTTGAAAACGTAAAGCCAGCTTTCGTACCGTGAATTCAGCAACTAACGAAAGATATCTATGTATGTTCAGTATCGACCTGGATAACTGTCAGGATATTTAGCAGAACAATTAATGCTCACGGCACTATGCACATGCATTACTATAGCAATAATACTACGTTGATCAAGGACACGCGAAACGTGTTTACTTTAATTGTTATTCGAAATAAGACGTTACAAGAATTCTGTACAATTAATAATAAATACAAAAACATTAGTGATAGAGGTTAAAAAAGTTTGTCGTCGATAATTTACATCGCGAATCATCAATAACAATTAATCTCTATGGACCAGTGTCTGATTATGCAGTCTTTTTTTTTACATTTATCAAATGTCCACCCAATTTTCATTGTTTCCTAATCAGGCCGTACGTACCTGAGTTAACGTCTAGTTCGAGACTCGGCCGAAAGTGGCGCCACTATCGCCTATCGGTTCACTCTTTTAGATTAGGGATGATCTTTCCTCATAGTTCCGTGCAAGTTTCATGTTCCTCGGTCGAGGAAAACTCTTCGAGGACTTCCTTCCCCTATTGGATATCCCGTGGATGTCCTTGCTAGACGTTAACGCTCACCATCGTCAGGATGCAGATAAGCGGTCACAATAAGTACGGGATAACGTGTGTAAAAGAGGTATGTGTGGTAAAGCATTCTCGCGAAGATCCCTACGTTGGTGGAAATTTCCCATTATATTCAAAATGGCTTCCAGTATCCAAAAGTCTTAAGAAGAAAATCGACAATCCTTTTCGGTCTATAAAGACAACGTGTACTGTCGGTAAGATAGCAGCGTGATGCGGTCAATTGAAGAAGACAGGATGGGACGGGATGTGACGTCACAAGGCCGAAACGTTCTCTACCCGTTTTTTTTTTAAACTATCGCACATGCATCTCTTGAGCATCTACTAAACTACTATATATATATATATACACCTGTATATTGCATACCTTAAGCGCTTCTGTGCACATATATAAGACGTATTATGCATTTATATATACAGTCGCGAATGTTTATATACGTAATAAATAGATACTCGGAGGACACAACGGTGGCGTGCAGTTGTGCTGGAGTCTTGAGCGCAGTGGATGTTATTACCTTTACTATTTTAATGCGATTAACAATGCCATTCGTTGACTGCCGTGCAATTAACAGGCGCCGCGTACTTATAAATTATTGAGAAAGAGACGCGACGGAATTCGCGTCCTAGTGTAAACTTGCGAGTAGTTCTCTTTTAAATCCTATGCCAAGGAATATCTAGTACAATAAAAAATAAGGAATGTATATAATATATATAATTTTTTTTCTTCTAATACATTTTTCCTCCTACGATTTTTCATCTACGATGTTACTATCCACCTCTCGCAATAGTCCAAATCGTGCATCTCAAGAGTAAGAGTCTTTTGGCAGCTGGTGATATCTTGGCGAAAGATTGGAAAAACCGGTAGGATCGATGATGCGCTTTGAAAACGATCAATTCGAAAGTAAAACGTTTCGCGCATGAATGCCGATTCCTCGGTTTCACGATGTGCGCCGAGTAGCACTGCGGTTGATGGTGAATTGAGAAAAAAAAAAGGGCTAAAAAGAAATGACGTGGAAGGGGACGGGGGGCGGAGGGGTAGAAAAGAAGACGGAAAAAGAAATGGGAAAGAAAAAGGTACCTTAAGGAAATGACGGTTTAATTTAAAGATATCGAGATAGCGGTGGGGGACGTGAAGGGGGAGGGGATCCCCAAAAGAACGCAATATACGAGAAAAAGAGAAACCATGGAAAAAACAAAAGAAATCCATGAAAACCATGCAACTATGATTTATTGTTTATTTTATGGGTGCAGGGGATGGAGGGAGGTCGAGGAGTGGGGGGCATGATTACAAGATATTGCGAATTTTAGCGAGTGTAATTATTTAAAAAATTTGTAAATAATAGATGAGCTGACGATGGCCACTTACCCTTGAGTGAGGATGTTATCATGGGATCACCTGAAAATGATATAAGACAGTACAGTATATTTTATGAATGTTTCCTTACTGTCTTTGCATTTACTATAGAGTGGGGGGGGGTGTCTTAATTTTTATTCGATGAACGATATTTATTTTGATACGGAAATATAATAGTATAGGAGACGCGCGTTTTTCGTTTCGGCGTTGAACGTAACGAAGGACGTCGTCGCGCATTGCGCGGGAGAATTTGTTGCGTTTAAAGTTTCGTATGCTTATCAGTTTCGCAATTTATTCGCAACTATATAAATCGTTAATGGGGTTTCATATCGGCGAGCGGCAGACCAAGTGACGTATCACTGAATTATTGTATATCGCGACGAGGAAGAGTACTTCGCGTGCTTCCCGTCTGATTCTCGAGCGAAAACTTTCTCTAAAAATAAAAGCAAGCGGACGATCATTTTGCCCGAGCACGGCGGACACGAACGAGCACTTGCTCTTAATTCGACGTTAATGGCGAGCGCTTAGCCAAAAGTAACGGGGAGTGAAGAAAGGGCTTAAAAAAGTGGGGCCGATCAAGAAGCCGAGTAAGAGTTTTGACACGGGGTCGAGGCGAATGAGAATTCGGTGCAATCTGGGATTTGAAATATTTTTCAAGCCAGAATAGAGTGAGTGATACAGAGAAAAAAAAACTAGTTATATCCGCCATGTTTAATGAGTACGAGAAAAAGAAAAAATGATATTAACTTCTTTTTTTTAGTTCCATTTTCTGCCACACGCTCTTTCAGCGCTGCTATGGTGTATGTCGTGTACGTCAAAAGGGACAAGGAAAGAAGAAAAACAAACTTTCGGAACGGATATACTATTCATCCCTTCGTCTTTTCTACCGATCGTCTTCGCTCCTACGAAATATATATATCTGACGGACATAATTCACGCGCGTATTTTCTACGGGACACTCCTTTGCGCCGTGCAGAAGTCTGCAACGGTGAGACAACCATGAATCAACACCTCGCCTTCATCTTGCCGCGCGCGCCCGCGCATGCGCATAAGCCTTTGCGCCATTCGATGTGGGTATAAAGTCGCCATTCCCATAACTCGCATTGTTCCTGAAACTAGTCCTGACGGCAGGACAAGAAGGATATCAGTCAATGAACAAGAGAGACTAGAAAGCTAAAAAAAAAAACAACAAATTGTCAAATTATTATTTTCCAACAAAAAGAAAAAAAGACCCCTGACTTTTTAGTCACTGATATACTTCTGATGAACGAACGTCGTGTAATAAATTGTATAGAGTTGCAGTGAAATAAAGAAAAGAATGACAATTTTACAGGACCTTCCTACCAAGAGATGAACTCCGACTAAATCTTGATGGAATGGACATTGCCTGTGCCGAGGGTAAGCAGGGCTGGGCCCCAGGCGCGTGGGCCCGGGTGGGCAGGGCCCCGGGGTCAGGGATCACCCCGGCGAAGAAAGAACGGAAAATGTTTCCTTCGCGAGATACTCTATCTCCTCGCATAATGCGCAAGTGGGAGGCATAGCAGGCAGCATCGTCTTTGCAGTTCGCAACCTCCGCAATAACAGTCTTTTGTCTTACGACTGGTTGCTTCGCTATAAGCTTTTTACTTTTCTCTCTCTCTCTCGCTCTTTCTTCAGCGCCTTATTTTTCGTGGTACCTTTTTTTTTTAAACCTCGACTCACACGAG
>JARPRG010000508.1:471147-488379 GCA_031001745.1 Hartigia nigra
TATATATATATATATTTCTCATTCCAACGTAAAGCCACTTCTCGCGTTCCGCTTTGTACACAGGGCCGTCTTGAAATATTACCAAAAAGAAAACATCATTAAATTAACCTATAATCCACAAGCATGAATGCTGCATTCGCATAAAACAAATATTATTTATTTTTCTACTAAAAAAAAAAAATATTCGACCGACCATCTAACAAATTAAAAGATAAATAGTTTTACTACTATCCCCATAGTAGTAAAACTAGTAATTATCAAATATCAAGAATCGCATCAATTAAAACGTAAAATCTCTTAAAAAATGAGATGGATAAAGTATCGTATTTTACGAATCTTGCGACATATCCATCATCCCGCGCTAAATATTCGCTTTCCATTCCGTCCTCCAACTGCCATCGATAGATTATTATATGCAAAGACCCTCTAATGGTCCGTTCATAGCTGCGTACATGTATCACGAGCGAATAGTGTATCCAGGCGACACGTGGGATTCGTGTAAGGATAAAGGCAGGCAGGACGTGGAGGATCCTTGCTGTAAATTTTTCTTTGATCGCATAAGTACAAGTATTGCGTGGGCACATCGTGAGAGGAAGGGTATGTGTTAATACTGCGAAGCTGCTACCCGTTACTAGTCGTTCTAGGATCTAATTATAATTCTATAAAGCGCGACGGCCGTACAGGACGCAAACTCTTATCAGTGATCTTAGTCGGTCCACTACTGGCTCCGTGAACTTAGCCACTGCAAGCAGGCGAATGCCCATCGCGCGACTCCATGGTTAAACCAGGACCAATGGGTCTGTGACTTTAGGCCGTGGCACGAAAAATAAGTACGATGGTAAAGTAGAACCGCGCCTCGTCGGTAATATAATACGAAATTATTGTACACAAAATAGAAAATGTCTGCCGGTATAATAAGTAAAGCTTGTATCGCGCACAAGTTTTTACAATATCTTCAGTAAACACGTAGGTAACGAACGACGTAGTATCGATGAGCGACAGCGATTTGCGCCGACGACTTCAAGCCACTATCACAATCGTCGCTCTAATTAAACGTTAATATAATAAAAATTACGCTAACCTCATAATTAACTAAATTATTACTACGCGTTAATAGCTTGTTAGCAATTACGAGCTAGGTAAATATTATACTGATATTTTTTGTCTCGTCGATAATACCCACGATTATCTTCGTAAAACGTCATTTTAAGCTCCTTTCGCTTTCAAAGCTACTGCAACAGCAATCCTGAATACACGTTGAGTTAGCTGTTAAAGGTATACTGCAATTATATATGCATTTATTAGATGATGCAACTGGGGATATAAAATCATGATAATTTTCTTATCTAAAGAAATTTCACGAGGCCGTCGTACACTGCAATATCTATTGCACGAGTTAGTTTTATCACCCACTGCCTGCAGTGTATTATATCATTGAAATTATCAAAATGACCATAGTGAACGGTGAGCCCGAAGTTATATGACAGACGTAGGCGCCTCCGTGCCAACCGGGTGGTGCAAGTTTCAATGTAATTTGCAATGACGTTGCAAATGTTAATTGCAATTGCACTTAAACATTTTTTTTTTTCTCTTTAACTCACCCCACTTTTACCTATTCCTGTCACTCTCCTTATCTGACCCTATTGATCTTTTCTAATACATTAGCTCAAGCATTCGAGAGCTGAACATGATTTCTGTCTGCCATAACGACCATAGACGACACTGTTACGCAGAACGACCGTTTACGTATTAAGCAAGATCATATATAACCACTCTCGATTGATGCCGGTTAAAAAGAATACGATAATCGTCGCAGATACATTTTATTAATAAATACAAGGAGTGGCGTGGTGGTGGGTGGCCGGGATGATGGGAGCAAGTGGGGTTAGAGGGAGACAAGGATGCTCTCAAAATAAAAAGTCAAATGGCACTAAGGGTACGTTTCGATATTTCTTTCGGTGCTGTGAGTATGGTTGTGTCTCACTCTATTGTTTGCAAGTAAATAAGGACACAACGACACTTGCAGCGCTTTTGCTCGAATTTCGGAACGCGCCCTTAACTATAGCATTGGAATCAGACTGAATCCCCTGGTAACTGAACACTATAGAAAATACCTTCAGTGGATGGACGTTCGCGTTAAAATCACCATATGCAAATATAATTGACGTGTATCGGTCCAATCGCTGATGGAGTTACCTTTATTGAGACTAAGGTATCTTAATTAATATTCCGGTAACAACGTATCCATTGAAATATTGAAACGGTATAAGATAATTATTATATCCCCTCTTACTATAAGCGTTAACATAAGAAATCGGCTATCGCGCGAAACAAGACAAAACAAAAAAAAA
Organism: Hartigia nigra; assembly: GCA_031001745.1. Taxonomy (NCBI): domain Eukaryota; kingdom Metazoa; phylum Arthropoda; class Insecta; order Hymenoptera; family Cephidae; genus Hartigia; species Hartigia nigra. The sequence continues at coordinate 473,499 of JARPRG010000508.1, forward strand.
TCAAGACAGATTAAAGCGATCTGACGGGGAAAAAATGAGATAATCGAATGCATGTATATACGCGAAGTGTAAGAAAACGATAACCTCATTTACCTATGACTTGAATTTTATTTTAATTTTTCTTTTGTTTTAAGTGTCTATACGCAAAATGGCTACCGTACCAGTTTGCACGTCGCTAATATCTATGACACGTGCATTGAGGTGCGTTATAATTAAGGTACTACTGTGACCTGTTAACAATAATCAATCTATCATTAAGGTATTTTGATCAAGCAATCGGACTGACAGGCGATCTACGATTAATTGAATCGCGAGATTTTTACACAGTTGACGTAACCCGCGTTGCTTGATTCGAGTAGCCGTGATCGATGCTGTCGCCCGATAATGGTCAGCATTATCTAAATGAATCGCGATGCTGATAGTAAGATTTTTTTTTTTAATTGGTACAGACATGGCTCGTAACGTTACATTGGTATTTCGCAATTAGAGATATATTCAGCGATAACGGAACCAGCCGATAAAACGAGAATTCTCTAGAAGTACATTTTATTAATATGAGAATGTAATTATACTATAAGTCATACATTATATACTATTTAAACATTTAATCAGCAGTGTCTACCAGATGTGCAGCTACCTGTAGCGCACAATTAATTGCATGCTTTGGCTCCGCCCGATTGCCAATTAAATATCAGATTAAACGATCAACTATCGGGTTTACCTGCGGCTGGTGCATTACGTCACAGAAAGAGGTGTGTTCACGTAAGCTTCCAAGTGATTAGACTGGACCATTTTGTGTTATCATTTGTCACACGCGTATCTTGGACATATATATACATGTATGTATATATATACGAAATAATTATAATGAAAATATGATTTATCGAATAATCAATATCATTAATCGCAACCAGATCCAGTTACAACTTTTTTTGACATTACTAATCAATTTGTATTATTTCCAGTATACAGCATTTGCGTAATCATTATCTTTTTAAATGTTTAGCATTTTCAATCCCACTCGTCGATCAAAACAAAATTATCCCAAAGTATAACAAAATTTAGATACAAAAAAAGGGACGCCACTTTTTTTATCTCTCACATGAAAATTGACATGTGTGATACAAACAACCAGCGTCCCCTCTCCTCCCATCCATCCATCTTAGACGGATTACGAAAATCTTGGCAGATGCCAAAACGTTATTTCGACTTCCTCCAAAGAAAAAAAAAAAAAAAAACCTTCGCTTCATATTTCTTGGCAACGCGAATAGACAAACAAGACAATCTACCCAGTGTGATAGAGCCCGTGGACGTCTCGAATATTATATTCAATTAAAAACTGTGTGTGTATATATATATATACACGGATGCGCGCGCAGCTCGTCTAAAAAAAAGCTTTCATGACCCCTGACCGAGCTATGAAAACCTCAGAGGGATCAAAGGTCATTCTATAAAATCTCGTTAAGACACTTTGAAATGACTAACGAAATGACCTACGAACTTTTCGTAATTCTTTGACTCTCGCTTCTAGAAGGAAATCGCGTTCGACTTGTTTTATCTCGGACTTGGCGCTCAAACGTCAGTTCAAGGATAAAATCGTCGTGCACGTATGTAAACATACCTGTTTTGCATTAGCCCGATGGCCTGTGCTTCTAAGAACGTCGCGACGCCCATAGTTTCGCAAGTGCGTCGAACCTTATTTTATTATTCGCTCCCTTTTCCCTGGAATCTCGCCTTAAGGTTATGTCGTGTCGCTCGACTTATTTGCCTCTCGTTAGTTTACTACTTGACTTGTATAAAGCAGAATCCACACTGCACGTATCAGAAACTCTTCCTAGCCATTCATTGGTCACTGTACTATAGACGCTAGTCTCTGATTGGTCCGACTAAGGATTTCATCGGGAACGTCGCTTCCTTGCGTGTCCACCTTCTTATATTGGTAGCCAACGACAGAGAGGTGCGTGGGACGCGGAAAATTATCTCGAAGGAATCTTTTGTATTCTGAACGCTGAACTTTCTATGAGCTTCTTTAACTTACCTGAAACAAAAAGGAAAACAAGAGTGTAATTTCAGTACGAGTTTTCGAGCGAAACGATTTTAACGTACGCGATTATGAAGGTTTTTTGTTAAATAACAAAAGTATTGTTAAATAAAAGAATTTATAATAAACATTTAATATATCAGAAGATCGTATCCTTATAAGCGATTAATCAAACGAATTTATTATCACGTATTCCGAGTGTTTTGTTTTGATGCTTAATTATCTCAAGACTCGTGTGTGTGTGTGTATATGTGTATATATATATAGTTTAATGTTCTCACAGAATCCAGTGACGTCATAGGACTCTATATACCATACACACTGCACTGAGTGCATTCAGTAACTTTATTTTCGTTCTCGACAGAGAAGCACCACGTGTCCTCCGCCACTACTACCAGAAATATGGTACAAGTTTTATTACGCCTGTGACACCTGTGTATCTTTATAGCAACGACCCGTTATATTAAGTCTTGTACGAAGCAGCGGAATATTCGATAGTTTATCGAACGTCGTTAATCCCTCGTTAAACCAGCTGGAAACTATTAGCTGTTAAATTGTAAGTACGAGAAGCGATATAGATAAGAGCAATCTTTCATGACTTTGAGCGAAGGCTTAATTTCTTCGTGAAAAGTGTGACTATCGATTATTCTCGATAAAAAATGTACAATTTTCGTTCGATGAAGCTGCGACTTATCGATAAGTTTGATTCGAAGTTTTTGGGTGTGTCAAATGACACAGTGTGTGTTTTTCAGGGTACGAAGTTCAATTCGAGCGTACCTGAATGACTGGAAGATATTGGCGCCGAGAGAGCGAGAGAGACAAAAGCATGGATGTTCCAAGAGAGAAAAGGAGGGTATCTATGCGTAAGAGTGAGAAGGGGATAGTAAGACGCGTAAGGGACGCGAAGAGAGTAAGAGAGAAAGAAGTGGACTCCGTTCCACGCACACAAATAAGTTCTATAAATAATATTCACTGTAACGTAAGAGTGTGCGTGACTAAAGGAGGCTATAGATAAACTCGCGACTTGCGAAAGCCTCGTGCTGTCTCTTGTGCACGTGAGACGTGATATATCGCTGTCTCTGTCTTCGAGTTGCCATTCAGACATCTCGTTGCTCTCTATAGGATACAGCGTGCAAGACAGACAATACAGGATGCAGCATCCAGAGAAGGATCACGAGATGATAAGGTCCTGTAACGTAAGATTCCTGCTTCAATGGGATTCTGGTACATTCTCAATTATCCATACAGGCTCCAGGACCTCCGTGAAGTAAAGTAAGGGTCAATGATTTGATTTTTTTGTTTTCCTTCGTTAAACAGAGGAAAACCAGGCATCTATGTAAATACATGAGAATCGGAAGAAAAAAAATGTCGATCGTAACCATGGAAACAGCTTTGGTGTCAATTTTTGTCAGGTGTCGTCCGATAGCGATCGATGTTCGTAGAAAAAAAATGTTAAAAATTCATCGAGTGTTATTTTCCGTGATATTTTTTATAGCCCCCCTTTTTTTTAATACAATAACGTATCTGCCATTCCCGGAAATGCAAGATCGCTCGTGCAATTAAAATTCCCAGTGTATTCTTCAGCGCGGAATAGATCATCGTAACGTCAGTGAGTAACGACTATAGCGACGAGAAGAATCTTCTGGGAAGTTCCCCGTGAGATGAGCCCGTGCAAACGGTAGTCAGCATAAATAATAAAGCTTGAAGTTATTGAATGACAAATAAAAAATAAAAAAAATGTCGGCACAGTAGCCATGACTGCCAGAAAGTCACCAAGGATCGAGGCCTTAGTGGTGAACGCGATAAAGAGGCTGCAGGACGTGCAAGGATCAACATCTCGGGAGATCAGCAATTACATATCCCAGGAATACAATGTACCAGCACCAAAGGTCAGGAAGCAGGTCAACATGGCGCTTCGCCGTGGACTCTCCTTCGGGATCCTGCATCGTTCTAAAGGGTAAGACGACATTCTAAAAAAAAAAATGTGTTTGAAAATCAATCGATCCACTTTCCCTAGGGGTTACTACAGCTGTGGCGACCAGGACATCCGGAACAGAGCAATGGACACTGATGAGGTCATCCTGAGAGGCGGACATGGACGGTGCAAGAGTCACTCCCGCCGTCGTAAGCACATGAAACGTAGCCGACGTGACCGCTGCAAGTCCCATGGAAGACGTTCCCGAAGAGGACGTCGAAAGTCGCGCAAAAGGTCCCATCGTCGAGGTCACGGGTGCAAGCCCAAAAGCGCTCGCAGGAGAAGACGTTCGCGAAGACGTAGCAAGATGGGAAAGTGCTGCGACGGGGATGCTGGAGACAGGGTGACCTTCTCCAACGGACAAGGTCCGCGAAATGCCAAATTCACGGGAACGACGAATGGCAACGGAGGTTCCTCCGGTTCGGATCTGTCAGGGGAGAGACACGTGGATGACGTTGCGACAGGTGAGGACGTTTTGCCGTCCCCGGAAAATTGTCTGGATTGAACGGTAGTCAGAATCAGTTCCCCGTTATATGTATATATATATATACACACAAAGACGTCAATGAATATATCGTAAAACTTTATTATAATTATTGTTTTCTATTCCGCGTAAAAAAAAAAAAAAACAAATAATAAATCCACGTGTCATTTGTCTGATGTAAAATGCGAGTCATGAATTCAATGATTAATTAGACTCGTGACAGTACATCTTATTGAGTAAGAAATACAGAAAAGGGAAGAAGACATATGAAGAAAATGAGCTTGAGGCTATGTCCGTCTCTGTCTCGATCACGTTAACGTCAATCGGTGTCTCTCTCTCGCACTCACGACTGGTATAGGAAATCGTTAAAATCGAGAAGCTAGCCCCCCCCGGGAGAGACCTTACTCGCAGGTTTTATCAATGTTTTTGGTAAGACGTGAAAATAAAAAAAAAAAAGAAGAGTTTTGTCAATATTAACTTTTTTTTTTTATTGACAGTCAATTTAGCCGAGGTCAGTACGAGGATGTCTATGGTGATATGCAGTCGTGAAGCTGCTCGAGGACTACGATGAAAATCCGGCCCTGGCACGGCCTTGCCGGCTAATGATAGTCTCGCTAATGATGCGTTCACACACGCACGCACCGTACCACGTGATCATTCGCCTAGCAACTCTAGGATAGTCCAAGCCAAAGCTCGACGAAGCTTCGCTATTCTAGCTTAGGCTGGTGCAACGCAGTATTAACTGATTCTTCATTCTTAGCGCTTCTTTGACTTAGAGCACGTTTATATGCTACGGCGATATGCCTGCCGACCACATGTGCCCTGTTGAATACGCCATGTGCTCTCTTACCACGTTTCTAGGTGCACCCCGACATGAAGGAGCCTATCGACGATATAGAATCGCCTGTAGGACTATTCCGCGTGATTAATGGCTGTTACAATTTTGGATCCACTTGGAAATATCTATAACAAACGTTCGATTCTATGGCGTGAGATAAAGACACGAATTTTCTTCTTTTTTTTTTTACTGTAAAATACAAAAATCAAATTGGCCATATTTGACAGCTGTCAAAAATTGTATTTTTTTTTTTTCTTTTTTTCACTCGACTATTCTCTTTGGCCCGTACTCATACCTCTCTTTTATAATCGCTTTTAGGCGTCTTTTAGTTAAAAGCGATTGCCGGTATACGAAAAAGTGTCTGCTATGAAAAGTGACAGCTGATCGGTCATATATGCTTCTAGTTTGAATTTCTGACAAATGAGATTCATCGTTGGAATGAGTTTGCTTGTTTTCGCAGCAGGGTCGCTGTTAACTATCGTCTTTTAACGCCTAAAAGACGTCTTTTAGCGCTAAAAGAGAGGTATGAGTATGGGCCTTTGTATTTATCTAGTATGTTTATATCGCGATAAATATACCTTCTTTTTTCTTTTCCATATATCACCGACAGCGCAGATCCGATTCTGAACTTCGTAGAACTGGTCTTGCTAATTAGAACGATTATCAAGAGGTGGCAACGAGGTACGAGGTCGTGTAAACGATGTTGAAACTTGAGTGAGATAAAGCCAGACGAAAAAAATTGGAGACGTAGAGCCATACGAGAAATTATGATGAGTGCCAAAATGTGTTGTTTTTTTTCAAAATTTCATTCCTAATATAAAACACTGTAGCGAGGAACGTTAAATACAATTCTGACTAACGGTCGCGCTCCGGCCGGAAATAATTATTAACAAAATGCTCCTTCCTTCCATCTCCATTCCTAATACCAATTTAAATACTGCCTTTTTCTCGTATTACCTTCAAATTTTCTCTACGTCATTCATCTCCACCCACTAACGTCAAGACTCCACCGACTATCTTCATCCTTCTCTAAGCACATCGATACGGTAGTCTTTGTTGCCTTGGTAACCAGATCATTTTTTTTTTTTCATACCGTGACGCAGGCGGCTTTCGGACGTCAAACGCGTGAATGACGCGAACAGCGCCGTTTTGGAGTCGGATTCTCTCTTTTTTTTTTTTTTTCTTTTTCTATTTATATAAAAAGCGAACTGAGTCACAAAACAGAAGAGAAACGAACCATCTGAATTTCGACGAATGAAAATAATGTCAATTAAGTACATTGAAATCGCAGATTTGAAATAATAAATAAAAGAAAAAATTTCAAAATACCACAAATCCTCATTCGTCCAGAGCTGTTGTACGAATCGAATGTACAAAGGAGCTATATATAATACCAATAAACATATTCAATTATATACTTATTATCGTGTGGATACATAATGCATGAAGATGCGCCCAAAGAGATACAGCGGTCAATGACGTCGAATCGATACCAATATCTGGAAGTCTTCCCAGCCACGAGCGACATCGGTCCTCCCTAAGGATACTTTCGGTTCGTTAAGCGTTTCCATGAAAGTTTTGGCAGCCGGGAATCCCATTGGGAGGATTAACGAATCGTCGCCTTTCAAGATTGACGCTATCTCAAAGAGGATTTTGTTGTCACTGTACTTCTACTTTTTATCTAGGATTTAAAAAAAAATGTTTTTTTTTTCACAACTTGTTATAAAAGGATAATTCTGGTAATAGAAAAAAAAAAAATAATAATAATAATTTACGCACCTGTCACGGATTGACACCCCTCCCCCCTCCCGCCGATCCTTTTCTTCACTCCCGGAAATGACCTTTGACATCGCACTGGTTAAGTTCAAAGTTAATGTTCGGTCCGATCGGCCGATAAACTCGCGTGATTGTCGTTCGCACGCGATACTCTATTCTCATATGGTGACAGTAGGCATGTATATAACGTATTTATATGCGTAAAATACGTATACGTGAGTGGGAGAGAGTAAGGTTGATGCACGCGGTCACGAATATTACCATATTTTACACTGGTACCACCGTAAGACTGTCGAACGTCACGGATTCTCTTCCGAGAATACCGGTAGGATGAATCGACTGGTAGTGTCGCGACGCCGTGATAAAAGTCACGAGATGCGAAATACGCGCCAGAAAATTGTATAAACAACGCCCACGTGTTTAAAGTGCGGTGACTTTTTATTGCCTTGTGTTTGCGTGGGAGTCGAGAAAAGTCACGAGAAAATTCACTAGAGATGTATATAAATATACATTTTAAATTTAAATACAGTTCATGTAAAAGCCTTTGGCTGTATATACGTTATGACTAGAAGTGGCAGAGAGCAGTAGGATAAAAAAAAGTTTTTTTCTTTTTTTTTTCTATACCTGGTTATTCAGTCAAAACGTACTAAGGATGAGTATAATTTTCATAAGAATGAAACGAATAAAAATCGGTAGCTTCAGGTGGGTGCGTTCGATCGGTATGACCCGGTATACTCGGTGTCTTCTTTATTTTTATAGTCAATGGTCATAGCGATGCGCACTGCGCATGCGTCAATTGGAAAATGAAAAAACTCGAGTGCCAGTGCACTTCCCACAAACCTCATTATCACAGCTAGAACCTTGGAGCGGAAGCCATATTCCGTGGCAAGCTGGAAGAGGCTTCCTCGTGCACCTGTAATACACTTTTGCAGCTCTTTCATGAGAGTCACTAACCGATCAGCTGGCATCGAATTGTCAGGCGAGTAGAGTGATGTACGTTAAGTAAAAAAAAAAACAAAAAACAAAAAAAAATAAATAAAAAGAGAACTGTAAAGTTTCCATGATATTCAGGGTCCCTCGTTAACCCGGTTGACCCGTACGAGGCGGAAACTTACCAGTTATCGGCTTTGAGATAAATAAATAAATAGATGAGAGGAGAAGAGAGAAATAAATATGCGGAGACAAAATAAAGAAAGGTTATATGTGATACTACTAGCCATCTTGGCTTGTAAAACGATAATTCAGAGCGCCGTGCACTTTGACTTACGGCGTCCTTCGTTAGTTCCGGAAACAGTTACCGACGGGGTCAGTCAGATGTGGCGCTTCGTACGTCAGAGGTTAGACCGGTACATTACTCGTGGACGTGTCAATCGGAGAAAACATTTAGATAAACTCTATAGTATTTAATCGCGTCCTTCTACATTGTTTGAACAATAATTAATACTGGTGTAAGTAACGTCGTGTCGGTAATGGCGGTCATCTTCTTACCCCACAGCAAAGACAGTTGAGATCATGAAATCGTAAGGGCACTGCCACGAAATCGTAAACAATTTAAGCAAGCATAAGTTACGAGTCAACTAGAGGAGATAAGGTGGGGCACTGATAGAGTCAACCCAAATAACAGTAACGGGTGTCTCGTTACAAAAACGAATACGTTTAGTGCGATAAGTGCTCCTTTATCTAGCTTATTTTGGTAACTGTGTAAGCACACACTGACTGCTGGAAAGAACCGGGTAATTTAACCTGAAATACAAATCAACGAAACGTTCAAGATCTTTCCTAGAACTTTTACTGGATTATTAGACGATTTTTAAAGTATTCTCAAGAACTAACTTAAAGTTATTAGCTTAAGGATTAAAGCTAAAAAAAAAACAACCTGCAAGTTCCTAAGAATACACAAAAAGGAAAATATCTATTTCGTATATATATATATAGTGATTTTCAATGCTTACAGAATATCTATATATATTTTTTGATAAGTGCTCAACGTACTTAAAACTGATGAAAGCTACCCGATCCTTACCAGTTACTTTCTCGGTACTGCTTTATCTCTATATACGTGTCCTCCGTGTCGTAATGTTCAATATAACGTGACTGGCACCTATAAACCTGCTGAATCTGTCTCCAAGCAAAGCGTCGCCGGTCGTCAGGACTCGGTTAAATTTTCAATTTCAACGACAGCCTCATAGCATTTCGACAAAGGCTCGTTCCTGTATAAACCCGAAAATATCCATCTCAGCCGGTATGTTGAAACCTGGCATAAGTTCTGGCCCGTGGCCAGAAAAGCGGGATGTGCTGGTTGGAGGCCAGGCCAAACTGCCACGGCGTGGAGAGCAGTACCAGGAGTACCAGCATCAGCACCATCACCATCGCCGATAGACACAGCAGCGGTCCAACGTGAACCAGGCGTACCAACTTGTGTGCATTTTTACCTCCTGTCTTTACGTCCGACAGTACGTCTGTCCCGTTCTTCGTATCTATCCGTCCGTCATGGCTGCTGACACGGGTCTGATGGCACGCCGAAAATATACTGAGACATGTCACGCGGCAACAGGAACCTTTTACAAATCGACTGTATCATTCACGGACGTGCGTATAAGAATTTGCTTCGGTACGATATTGACAGAAGTACACCAGACGATGTTTATACGGTCGAAACAAGGAAACAAAAATAAATAAAAATTTAATTAGAAACGGTTCATTAGTCAAAAGCGTAGCGTCAGTTCATTAAGCAGCGTCAGAGTATATTTCAAATTTACTTGAGAATACATTATCTTCGTTTCGCTGAGTCTCTTATATATATATATATTTTTTTTTCTTTTCTTTTAATCAAACAGTACCCCGACACTGTTATTCCTCCCCACCACCACGACACAAGCTGGAGCACGTCCTCTAACCAATTGAGCATACACACCTCGTGAGTTTCTGAAACATTCTTAGAATAATACTGGGTCATCTAAGTATAAGGTGGAACGAGATTTATAAGACAACGACAACCGATCCAACTGATATCACGTACGTTCAAGTAGATAAGGAGACATCTGCTATCGGTTAATCCACATAGAGACACCTTATATGTACAGTTGACTAGAAGTGGCTTAAATATTCACCAATCGTGTCAGCCGTACGCGACTGGAAACAATTGTCCCTGAACTGGGATGCTGCCGTGTTAACATTTGCGACACTGACAGTGAGATAACGGTATCGAAATGATATTTAACGATAGTAACGTTATCAGTGATATTACAGTATACGAATAAATGCGTGGTATATCGATTACGAGGTAAATACCAGGTTCAGCGAGGTATTTGCAATCGAATCAATAAAATCGATCTTAATAGGTACAATCGTATTGAACGTCTAATCAAGGATCTTTTGCATATGAAATTGCGTGTATTTTCGACTGCATAAAAGCTTGAAAAATTATTGTATTGTTATACGGATGCGAAGAAACGAAGGCAGCTAAACCTCCATTGGTCTCTTAGTGCGTCCCAGGCGAGGCTCAAAGTGCGTAAAAAAGGTCGAAGCAGCCGCGTCTCTCAGTCACGCACCGACGTGGCCACAATGGGCAAAGTCATAAATAGTCGGTGGGTAAGATTGTCGGGTTAAAGCTGGGCCCACACGGAACGACGCACCGGGTGCGTTCGAGAGCGATCATGTATTAAGGGTGGAGTCTGCAGATAATCGCAAATAGCACTAGGAAGGACAGGCTGACCTTCATTGATAGAAAATCGATTTGAATTTCGCGCCCTTCTGTCACGTCACCTTGCGACATAAATATAGAGGAGAAAAAAAATAAAATCCTGAAAAACCCTCCTGACAAAGTATTTAAATCCTGATTTATATCCCATTAAACGTTCTATGTGAATCGACGAATGGCTCTACGAAAATTTAAAAAATGCTAAGGAAATAAAGAAAAACAACAGCTGACAATATTTCGAAAGAATGTCTTCGAAATCGAAGTATTTTTAGACGTCGTCTCGATGGGCCCTTGAGGAAACAATTTATACAAAAGTGACCCTTTTTTCTCGATCGTTTCACCAAAGAACATTATTCAGGCCGAATTTACGTAGATCGTCCAGTGGCGTCAGAAGCTGGAAGAAGGATATAGGTACGAAGAAAAGAAAACTCAAAGCTAAAACCAAAAGCAATCAGCCATTATCGTAACACACCAATAACAATATCTAATAAACGACAAATAAATCATCGTCAAACCAATAAACGTGTAAAGTATTAATAAATAGTATCTTGAAGGGTCAGAAGCTAATGTTAAGGACGACAACGGTAAACGTAGCTACGAAACAGGGTTATCGACAATAGCCAACTTGGCGTAGTGGTAAAAAACCTGTGGAATTTACCGATAAAAAATGAGGCCCGTCAAGGTACCGCGTGTCGTGTCTCACTGGTTTTCTAATATACAATAGACTATAGCGTATATCCAAATTGTACAGTACAATACATATATATATATATATATATATATGTATATATATGTATATAGCGAGTACCGTGTAAAGTGGCTGGTATCATTTGCGTAACAAACACACGTGTGCATTGTACGTAAACTGGGGACGAGTTGCAATATATATATATATATTTACGTCTATAGAAGTACGTACAAGCATACGCGCAAGCATGTAATATCGTCACTAGTCCAGATAATTAATGATCTCCAGCAGCAATGACGCAGTGCACGAAGCGAACAGCTGGGCGCTTCGTTTCGAACGTGAGTTTCCTACGAGCGCCACGGCGCGGCGCGGCGCTAGCGGCGCGCTTCTCCTCGCTGCCGTGAATCCTCGCAGTTGCTCTCGTGAATTAATGACGATTCTTCAAACGCATTGACGTATACCTAATTCTGCAGTGTGTATCGTGCTAGAACAGCTTGTCTCGAAGAGGTCGGCTCTTCATGAGAATAGAGAGCACGAAAGTTCGACGGGCGACAATATTAAATGAAAAAAGGTGTGGGCCAGGCAACGGACAATCTAGCATTCGATGTGGACAACCGATCCAGGTCTCTTCCTCGAGTTACGAATTATCAAAAGTAAATAGCGAGTACCTTTGATTTTCTTTTTCCTTATCAAAATGTCCATCGCGGACATAAATGTTTACGACGTATTTCGCAATGGTCGTATTTTCTTGGCGAAGGGAAAGGAAAAAAAAAAATATATATATATATATGGTGATTTGAATAATGCGCGGGAAATTGCTATCGGTTTAAAATCTTGGTGCGTTCCCGCGATATTACTACGACGCGAGGTACTTTGCGCAGCATCCGTTCCTCTTGCTCGGAGGGTCGCTCGGTGCACTTTCACTGGAGATCGTTTATTGCAAAGCGGGACACGGTTGCAGAAAAAGGAATGATAATCGACGATAATTCTGTGGGTATTTGCGACGGTGACTGTGCAGGTTAACGTTGCGCGGCAATCGGGCTCAGCGCGTGTCTCATTAATATTTATAAGCTTCACTTGTTTCTCCTGCCTCTCTTCTTCGTTTTTTCTTTTTCAATGTTCTTTTTCTTCTTTCTTCTATTTTCTTTCCTTATCCTTTTTTCTTCTATCTCTCGCCACCTTCCCCAATTCGTCCTTCGCCGGCAGCGTGAATCGAGCGGTTGTGCTCGTAATATCATGCGAAGGACGTAAACGCAATATTATCCTATAACCCCGTGACCCTTGGCAATCCTAGCAATTACTAGAAAATTATGCCGCGTTCATATCTCCTCGTCTTAACCGTTCTACATTCAGTTCATTCGCAGGAACAACGCGATCAATGTGCATAAACGTTTATATCGTTTTCTCGAAATCGAAAAATTATTTTATGTTGCTGTAATACTGCCTTCTGACGCGTATAAGAAAAATACGAATCAAATTAAGACAAAGAAAAATGAATAAAAGATAAGCAGCATTTAAAAATTTCGCTCCTTGAATATTCCCAGCGTTTCTTCATTCTCCCTTGTCTCTGTCAACATTGACCATAACAAGTTTTAAGGAGGATCGAGGTAAAGCGAAAGGCAAAGGAAAGACGATAGCAGTGAAATACAAAAACAAAAAAAATCATACAAGGTAAAAATGAATTTTTTTTTTTTTTTAACGTCGGCAATTAACGTGCACTTTCAAACACGACGGAAGGCGTCGCGACGGTTTTATCATAAAGGCGCAAACTGACCGGGCCAATAAGGATCGCGTAGTCGGCAAAGCCAAGCGTGTCGAACAAGTAAACTCCATTAAGAATTTTTACGTATAAATGATTAATAAATGTAATTATGCCGTAGTAATTGCCGTTTACGCGAAGCCTCCTTGTAATCCATTACGACGTCCAGCTCGTAAATCTTGATCGGCAGCCATGATAGAAAAACCATACCGTATAATACTTGGATTCATATCGCATTCTCACCTCTCTAATAAAAAAAAAAAAAAAAAAAAAAATTTCCTTCATTCCCTCTATACGACTTGACCTTTGCCCTTAGACGGGCATAAAGTTCAAGCTCTCGTATAATTTCACGTAATTTCCATCGGCGTGAATTCATTCCCATCGCAAGATATCCTCGTTCAGAAAAAAAAAAAAAAGAATGGCTAAACCACATAAGACCGATGTATCCACGCAACCATATATACATATATACATCAAGAGACTAATAAAAATTCAAAATGCTTATTGACAAATCATATTATCTTGTATTATTGCACGGTAATCGATATCCTCGTGATTACTTAAGTCACGTGCAATAGCTATAGATATACGACTTGTTATCTTGATTATCAATTATTTATTATCCAATGTCTCGTGTAGTAATCCTCTTCACGTTAACTCCTGCCAACTAATATATAATATATATATATATATATATATATATTTACATTGTCAGAAAATTTTCCAATATTCCAAGAAGAGGGACAGAGTCATAGATTTACATAGTGAATGAGCCAGTAAGTTAATGTACTCGTGGTAGCGAAAGATCGCATCGTCCAGTCCTCTCTTAGACTCTCTTATGTCCAGAAGAGGAGAGAATAAGAAGAGGGACTACTACTCCGGTGTAATGCGCCAAGCACGGCAACTGCAACTCGTCGGTATTCGTGCCGATCAATATTAGGTATAACGTGAGGTCGAGCGAATGTGCCTCTGCCAGTCGGACTTTTCAATTTCCGAAGTTCACGATTTAACGAAAGACGAGTGACGCGAGTGTCACGAATGAAAAAAAAACAAGCAACGATTAATTTTACTGGTCAAAAATTGTCAACGCCAATCGTGATTTCTGTGCACGATTAACTTATCGAGGGTCACGGTAAAATTTTGCAGACTTAAAAAACAAAATTCCTCGAAGAAAATAACGATTATGCGTATATACTTGTCTGTACTTTTCGAGCACCCGGTACATCGAGGAGAGTACACGGGCTTGCCGAGTTCTTGGCATTATCTGAACGACGCGTTCGCGACAGTCTGCTATCTCGTATCGGGGGGATATCAAAGTAAGAAAAAAAAAAAAAGAAGAAAACACGATCAATTCTTAGCCATAGGATTTTCTCGTAGCACGGTGTAGTAAAGATTGTAATTAAATAAAGTGACAACTGTATATTATGGATACCAGTGAATGACACTTTGTTCAAATAGATGACGTATCGATCAGTATAATTGACATTTGTCCCCTACGTCACAGGTTTATTCAAATCTATGTAATTTCAAACGGCTTTTAACGTACGAAGCTCTTCTTGGTGGAGAAGAGAAAAGGGAAGGGGGGGGGGGGGGGGGGGGCAGGAAAAAAAAGAAGAAAAA
>JARPRG010000508.1:498063-509195 GCA_031001745.1 Hartigia nigra
AGAGATAAAGAGATAAAGAGAGAAGCTCCAACAAGTAGAAGCAGGTTCTTCGTTGATACGCCCACGCGAAAACCTTGCGCTTTTACTTTCACTTGGCAATTTTTCATTTAACTCGATCCAATCAAGACTTAATTATATGCAGTACGGAGTAGGTACTGGAAGGATCGTGCAATCGCTGATCCCTGAATATTCAATGATCTTTAAAATGACATTCGTGACTGAGATCGATATATCATAGGATTATCCCGACTCAAGATCAAATTTCCAATGACTCATGGGATCCCATTAGAATTATGCAGAACCCTTTAGAATTGCAGTCTTTAGCTGTACGTAGTAATTCGATCGAGGTGATCGTAGGTGATCGACGATCGTGGCGCCGCAGAACGTAAAGGATCGACACAAA
Source organism: Hartigia nigra (assembly GCA_031001745.1). Lineage (NCBI taxonomy): Eukaryota > Metazoa > Arthropoda > Insecta > Hymenoptera > Cephidae > Hartigia > Hartigia nigra. The sequence continues at coordinate 498,467 of JARPRG010000508.1, forward strand.
AATTTGAGCCGCGAATTAACTACGAATAAATCGCAAACAAAAATGACGAGCATCGACGTTCTCGAGGTAGAGTAAAAGACAATACGACCGGTGGTCAAGGAACCGATTTTACGAAAGATTGTAAACTGGGTCAGAGACGCCGATCAGAAACGAAGGGACAAGTCGAACCGTTTTCACGGATTGAATTTCTATATCGACAGCTTCGCCTAATTTCGCCATATTGCGCAACGAGAGTTAGTTACTTTTCTTACCGCTGCAGCGCGGTGCTCGTTTACCATTATACCGATATACAAGAAGAATCGACCACGGTATTGCTACAACTCGGTTAAACAATTTTCGTAGTGCCTGTGGAAATACTGACTTGTTACACCAGGAAAATAACATAATACCCAGTGACGAAAGTTTTACGACGAAAAACGCGGGATCCATGTAGTGAGTAATTCAAAATTCCCGCCAAATGACATAACGGACAAAGAAGCGTCCGGGGCGGGGGGGGGGGGGGCGCACTGGTTTCCGGGTAATTAGTAAACGCGGTATATTTGAGGTAGACCAGGTGAAGTAACGCTCGAAATTCTGACAATAGTGTCGCGAAAGGGTTAATGAGTTCGAAGGATGGAGGAACGTTCACCTCGTAAAAGAAGGTGGGGAAAAAAATGTTGTTTACCGTTTGAAAAAGCCGGTAAGAAAACAAACGACTGCGAGACGCAGACGACTAGAAACTTTGAGGATCGAGCACTGGTACGTACCAGTGAGCTAGTTATTAATTCGAAAAACAAGCAAAGAGCCATGGAGATAGGCCATTTGTAAAAAAAAAAAAAACTCAACGAGTAAATATAAGAACAAATAATACCTAAATACTGGAGGTAAAAAAGAAAAACTGGTCCCTGAGACAAGTAAGACGGTGGTGATCGGAACTCGAAAATAAAGTCACGTACGAAAATTCTCGGTCGGTAATTGCATATCCATTCTGTCGTACATGCCGAGTACGTAGGATTGCGGGTGCGCCTTTTTCTTCATGGACTTCTTTTCACAGCCAACGACGTACGTATCTGCAGAGACCGGCTGGTGAACAAAGGATCAAGTATTTCCAAGCGGAAGTCGACAAAACAAAAAGTATATCAAAAGATGAAGCGCCCTGTACCAGGTGAAATTGTCATCGCGTGCATCGGTCGTGCGATTTTACAGATCCAGGAAACAGGTGTTATAGCCATTGGGATAAAGTGTAAGAGGATGATGCTACCTAAATGCCCGAGGAGGTAGAACGGACGGCGTCGCGACGCCGAATATATTTTTAGTGCATTCCAGCGCAATGGGAGCGACCCTGCAGTTGCAGACTATGTTTTGCTCGAGATCGACTTAATCTTTTTGGAATTCCACGTTGTGGCATTTTTTTTTTCACCTTTTTCTTCCACAACCGTAACTCCGAGTGCGGCGGCACTTTTTCTCCGAGTACTAGGTTGATCGTTAGATTCATTCGAGTGAGACGGTCTGATCCGAGGTGCATTGAAAATTCAAACTATACACTGATAGGAACTAGGAATTGACCTATAATTCTACAATCGAGAGAATTCTTATTAAACTGGAAAAAAAAAAAAAAAACTAAAATGTCACCAGACGCCGTGATACATCGGAAAATGGGTTTGTGTCCGGGCTAATTACACAATTATTCGCGCCAGTAAGGCCTTTACTATGTCTCGCGTGAACGTTACGCATTCGTGTACGCGTTATGCATGCCTCGTAGACGGGAGGCGCCGGGCGTCGCGACGTCCACGTGTTTATCCGGTCCTTCACACCGCGATGAATTTTCCAACGTCTCCCTGTTAAATTCTCGGCGGGAACATTCAAACGGTAACAAAGTCCTCGAAAATGTAACTATGACCCGACTAATCGTGTACACGGGCTATGACAATTTGTCACTAGTCTAGGGAAATATATATATATATACAAATAGATGGCGTCTCCTATGATCTCGCCATTTTATCACTCTAAGCGTCTACCAACCTACGTCCACCTGGAATACCCTCGTCATATCCCACAAGAAGAATCACACAGCGCACTCATACCACTTGGCGAAGTGGAGAAAAGACAATGAGATGTACTACTAAAGGAACACCTAAGGAATACCAAATAACCTCCATGACTCAATCCTTTCCTTAACCCAAACAGTCTCTTAACCCAACCATCCATAAATACGCGTACTATTAGCATATAACGAGACTCTCGCCAACCGCTATACCATACAAGACACTTTAAAGTAGCGAGAACAAAGAAGTAAACAAAAAAGATCCTCAGCACGTACACACAGCCTCCGACGAAATGCATAAAAATACTACATTGAGGCACGAGGGTACCAAGTAGCGCCACGAGAATTTCGTCAAGAATAGCATCATTTCCACGTACATATCTCATTCATAAGTAGCGTCGCGACGCCTGGGCTTATATCTTACTCTCGCATCATAGGTCAATCCCACGTACCCTTAAAAATGTCCAAATATCGTTCAGACCTTCGCCGTTCAATGGTAGCGATCAGTCGACGCAGCATCTTACCAGATCCAAAGATCAGATTTGTCATTCTAGAATGATCTCGAACGTCAAGTGTTAAATGGCCTATTCTCCTTAACGAAGATCCGGCGCGTGGCTGTCTTGTCTATACTTGGTACCGGTGACGCTCTAATTACCGAGTATACCTTCCACGGGAATGATCATAGCGTGCCAGAGTGCAGTAGCGCTATAGCCAACGCAGTTGGACAACGATGGCTTTTACTTTCCAGGGTTAAACATCCCTCGGGAAAGTATCCGACGCCGATTTTACATAAACATCCAAGAAAAATCGTGTATCGGCTGTCTGATATTAGACGCGGGAAATTCAAATTCAAAATCAAAATGCAAAAATCATATATATTCCTATTATCAGTCGCTTTCTCGATCATTGCAGCTAAGAAGGATCACAGGGCGGTCCCGATGCTGGTTCTGATCACCTACTGATGGAGCCAATGGAGGTAACGCGTACAACCCGGAAGTATCCGAGACGACGGGAAATGACGGAAGACGTTCTTCTAGTCAACCTGTGATTTGGTGAAACTTGCTCAGCGAAGGGATACAAAAGACACGGGATGTGACTTTGTCAGTGAAGGTACACTTTGACGTATCCACCTGTAACTGGTATCCTGTATGGTTATACGTACAGAGTGGTCTCCAAGGTACCAATTTTATTCTTGGCGGGTATTTTGAAATTCACAACGATATTACACAGTTGGAGCATCTTAGACGTGGGAAAAGATACGGTTTTCTTAACGATATGGTAATACGCATCCGGTGAGAAGGGGAAGGACGTCGCAGTAAGAATGTGAAATTACGTGATTTATGACATTTTGTATAAGAAAAAAAAAAAAAAAAAAAAAATTTCTGCACCGAGACACGTTGGTACCAATGACACGCGGCAGGGAGCAGATGGCGCCTGTAACGTCCATTGAAAAAAAAAAAATTATAGATAGCCGCGCCGGAAATCAATCAGCATTCCGCGTATAACACCGGAAGCGTACCACCCTCTGCTGTACGCACAAGCATCGATTCGCTTCTGAATGCTAGATGCATTCTGCACGCGAATGATTTGACTAAAACCACGGAAAAAGCTCGGGATCGATATCGTGTGTACGTGCCCTGAGCTTTTTCGCTGCTCTGAATGAAAACTCGACTATATATATATATACAGTTCTTCAAAGTAGTTACCACTACACAAATACTTGGGGAAAGTGATCGAAGTAGCGTGACGTTACTGGTACAATTCTTTTCGTTTTTGCCAGCCATTCTTCTGTCGCAATTGGATTGGTCAAAGCGAGAAAACATTACTTTTAAACAGTACAGCGTCGGTATCGGTCGAATAATATTTCAAATGACCAGAGTTACCAATCACCACTCCTAAAAGGATAAAGTCCACTGCACACCGGCAATATTCATTGTAAAGTTTCATTAAGAAACCCTCCCCCCCCCGCCCCCTCCTCCCCGCCAACTCAATCAAGCAAATTAATTTCATTCAGTTTGAATTTTCAATTATTCATCCGATCTCCGACGTACAACCATGACCCAACCGGGTCACAGGCTCGAAGAATGCGCCCAACGAGAAAGCACGAAGCACGTGGCGCTTGTAAGTCAGATAATTTTACCGCGTCCGACGTATTTTTACGTCGTACCAAATTTACGAGTGACGTGCATCTAATTAATACGTGTTTTTCAAAGTATCGATACACGTCGCCCCTAGGACAGTCAAGCGTACAAGAAGATCAGACGCAGCATCCACTCTGACCGTGATAACAAAAAAAAAGAAGATAAGATGCGAAAATATTTAAATTTTTTATTATCTCAAATTAAATTGATCTTCGACTGTCCCGATGCAATTGTCAAATGAGTATTGCAAAAGTTAGAAGGTAATTGAGCACCCCCCACCCACCTCTAAAGGCGAAGGACCGTAAACTCCTCATATACGTTTACATATGTAATATCATATCTCGTGGGTCCACGGTCCAGCGAATATTAATATTGAATATCAAGAGAGTCCAGGTTATCTTTCCCATGAGAATTGGGTCTACGCTTTAAAAATAAAGAATAAGATTACGCTAGGTGCTTCGGATAACCCGTGAATTCCTGTATCACGCGCGATACGAAGATCACCCGTGTACAGGTTGAAGATTCGAGTGTAGTGTGAAGTCAGTCGTAAAAGAAATCTGTAATTAAACGATCGTAGTAGCGATGGGTGGTCCAGAAAATAATCAGATTTACCATACGATTGTGGGTGAACGTGTTATTTTACGATGTCCATAAGACGATTAGTGATGCTGGGTCCAATAGTCGAGTCGTACGTCTAAGGGATGCTGGATCCAACGAGATGAAGTTTATGCAGTGTAAACTGCAGTCAGAGAAATTAAAGCGCACAGCATCCCGGCGATAAAAAAAATAAATAAATAAATAATGGGAGTATATTTAAATTTTTATCTCCCGACTCTACTCAGGGTTAAAAGTCCATGTTGGTCCGGTGTGCCAATGCAGCATCCCATTTTGCAGTTTCACTCGCCGAATAAGGAGATAAGGAGCGATTCTCTCTTGACAATTAATTACGCAAGACAGTAAAGTGCGCGAAGGTGCAGAAGGCAAACCGGTCCATGGGATAGCCTGAATCTGTGGCGGGCAAGTGTGTGTGTGCACTCATAATTATTACGAGATAAATTTTTTTTTCATACAGGTCGAATGAATCAGCGTCTGAAAACTTCAAGACGAAATGGTATGTATATATATATATATATATCGTGAGTATCAACCGAGTGACTCGTGCTCCCATAAACTATTCATCTCGAGCGGTGAAACCAGTGAATGTATAGTGACGATTACGTAAGGGGGCCGGATGCTGTAGGGTGCATCGGCCGTTCTCGAAGATATTTACGCGCCGCGACGCCCGTTGCCTTTTTAATTTTAAACAACACACAGTCAGAAGAGTCACAACCAGTGGTGATTTACTCTTCAAAAGAGTTAAAGACGGTCAAGGGACTTTTTTCAGTCAGTTTCAAATGCATTGAGATGCAACAACTGAGATGTACAAATGACAAAGTCTAAGATGAAAAAAAAATATATATATATATATATTAATGGACCATTTTCCTCAGGCACGCGATTACGTAAATTCTCGTGCTGTACAAACATCAGGATATTTATGCCACGACCTGTTAATTCAGGTCGTTGATTTTTTTTGTTTTTTTTTTTTTTTCAGGAATCCCAACATTTTGGTCCCTTCGCCGTGAAAGAGGAAGAAGATTCTGTGTCGGTCCAACGTAGAATCTAATTCGGTTCACAAAACTCGACTGCTTTAAATTGTTTTTTTTTTTCACTTACTTTTCACCTTTCTCTTTTTCATTTCCTTCACTCTTTCGTTTCCTCCTTACTACATGCATACTTATACCTTTGTCCCCAGTCACTCGTTATCCACGTTTAATTTCTCGTCAAGGGAAAACTAGGTAACTGGATTAAATCCTGCTTATCGATGCTATCGCTATATGCACTCTGAGCAATGCAACTGCAATGCATCGCCATTGCTCGCTTACCGAGTATCCTGACTAAGGAGATTGTTGCATTCGACTAATTGGACGGTGAGTAAACACCAGTTAAGATAATGCATGTACATATGTATATATATATATATATATAAAAGAGAGTCTCTGAATGCGATTAAACGTGAATTCTAAAAGTGTAACTGTAGTCTATATGCAGTCTTAGCGGTTATACTAGTCTTTTTCCCACGCTCTCCTGGAATCCCGTGGGCTTTTCTCGCGTTTGCATATAAAGAGAAGTCTAAGTAAACGAGACACCGTCAGATTACCGATAGGATTCATACGTATATCAGAGCCGAGCCTTTCTCCCCCCCTTTCGTACGGTGCCAATATAACAAACATATCTATATATACAAACTCTGATTTAAGATCCACGTTATACGAAAGATCGAAGAATCGTAATCAATGTCTGTTTGAGAAGGATTACTTCTTGCTACTACCGATCTTTTAAGTATCACCGTTACCAACAATTCAGTGGCCTTTGTTCCCCAAATTCACATACTGTTCGTTCACCGGGTATATTACCGTTAGAAGGATCGCGTTAGATACCCTGCTGTACATGTGCGAGATAGCGTGAACGAAAAGAAAAAAAAAAAACAAGAAAAGACAAACAAACGAATAAACGAAAAAAAGATATCCAACGGCACTGTCGGTTTCATGGGTATGGCGGGAAATTGGAATTTTTCGTATTCATATCTTCTTCAGCTGTCTACCGACGAAGGCTGTCCGACCCGATTATCACTGTCACTTTCGATTATGACTCTCCGAAGATTGCTACAGGACGTTCGAGCAATCGAGTAACTCGTGACAAAACCGGAAGGGGCGTTTGATTAATAGTTTGTTCATTAACGAGGAGCGGAATGAGCGGCATGAAGTTACCTAGTTGTCCACGACTCTGGAATAATGACCATCCTCCTCGCGGACGATGCGAGTCGCGAGTCATTATACACATGTGAATCGGCCCTGCCTTCGGACAGTCGTTACAAAACGTGCGTGCGAGCGTTCGCGTGTGCGTATAAACTCGGCATCGTGGCCCGCGCTGTTGATGTATCGTCAAGGGAGGAGGGGCTTTCACTTGATTTCCAGTATCGCTGGGAATATTTTCCGAGAGCAGCAGACTTTGTTGCGCCTTCGTATATTATCAAAGTCAAAACAAAGGACTGAAAATTAGATCAAACGCAGTAGTCTCTTAGGGTTACATACCTGTGACGGCTTGGGTAAAAATGTCACTTCAAAGAATTCCCTAAGGAATAGTTTGCGTACGGAGTTTTCTTTTTATTTGACTAAGGAATTAAAGATATAGAAAGACCAGATAATATGTTTTCGATATATTGGAAGGGTCAGTTTGTTACCATTTGTACAGGAGGTAATGATCTTGGAGAATTTGAATGGATGTGTATGTATATATATATATATATAGTTGCTGTGTACAGGCAGTTTCGTTCCTAATGACTGGTGTATTTAAGTGGATAGACACGTCCTGTACGCACTGTATATACATAGATACGTATATACCGAGTTTATTCTTAATCCGTTCTTCGAATAGAGACACGTCGAAAGAAAATAAAATACCTTTGTAAACGTTTGAAATTCTTTCTCGTAACATTTCTGTTTCTTCTGCTTCGGTTCTTCTGGCTCTCCGTACCACTGGTGATTTTGACTTTCCAGATCGGACGATGGGCAGTCGGGGTCCTTCTCGCCCAGTGTCACAGAAAAGAGCTACCAATTGCCTTGTTTCATAGAGAGAATACGCGTAAGTATTTTCCGCGTGACAGACGCCATGATGGAAATGAAGTTTCGTGGCAAGCTCTCGCGTGCACCGTTAACGTAAGATTTCGAATCGTGAAATTTCTCCGTACGTCTAGCTGCCTGAAGGCTGACTCACAATGCGTCGTACGTCTAAGCGGAGTAAGCGAGACACCGCGTACAGGACGAATCGAGAACTTGAGGATTCTTTAGTCCTCGGATGGTCAGAGCGGCATCGTCCTTTTGTTTTGAAATTTTCAAATCGTCACCGTACATAATCGCGGCGACGATTTTCAACGTTAAACGCGTACAATCGGAGCGTGCGTCGTCGAGCCGCTACGAATTTATTCCACGCAGGATTCTAACCGGAAGGGACAAGATCATCAGAGTGGAACAACAACGTGGATACACGGAGTGAGAAGGAGGGAAAAATAATGGCGCTGAGGTTAATCGTCGAATAGTGACAACCAACGACAACTGGTATCCTTCCACCCGTTGCCTTGCACGTGGTGAACTTAGAACTCGGCTTAACTATATGCAGGGTTGCTAAGCGAGCTTTTGTTGCAGAAAAAAAAAAAAAGACGAATAACTTTCGTCCAAATAGTCTTTACGTGTATTCAGGATTTTACGAGTCTCGGACACGTCCGGTTGCCAGATTGGTTCCTTTGCTAAATGGGTGGGCTCATCCGATTATATGAAAAGAAGGGAAAAAATGTATAATGTACGACGGATGAATTTTTTTTACTCTCATTTCTTCTGGCTGGACTGTTTTTTTTGTGATTTCTTTTTTTTTTATATTATTATTAGACTCAAAGGAACCGAAGGTTTTCTATTCTCGACTCTTGAAATACAAGATTCTATTTGCGTAACGGCTAATATCATATCTGTTGGCCCGTAGAAGGTTAGGAGAGTGGATAGTTACCAAAATGATTTTAGAAGAAAAAAAATTATATTTTATTCTTACTCAACTTCTTCCAGGAGACGACAGTGATAATATCGCGAAGTAATGAAGTAGGAATCCTCGAGTACGATTCTTATCCAAGGACGACTGTTTAATGTTAAAAAAAAAAAAAAAAATTGAGAAAAATGGAAAGACGCCGTACCGTAGTGGACGAACCGGATTCGCAACCTCGTTAACGAAAATGAATGACCCTGTGGAAAAGGCGAAAGAAAAAACAAAATAAAAATAAATAAAACATCTTTATCAAGATCCCACCGAAAGACAGAAGGAAACCTTATCCACCCATGGGGAATTTCGAAGAATTCGCGAATCCTGCATGAACAAAAAAAAACATAAGACAGACACTACTGGATAAAAATAAGCGGTATAATATAAGAAAAAGATAAACAAGATAAAGTGACACCTTTTCCCAGACAATAACATCTTAACACGACGTTAATTCCGATTAAAGAACGTTGAACTGTGCTTAGCCAAGCGTACCGATATTTTTGTATATAATAATTCAAGAGAATCAAGTCCAATGCACATAAATCCCTCGTAATTTCCATTTCAAGCAACAAGTAACTGATCCAATATCAAAAGGACTCAGAGTCACGATCAATCAACGTCATTTTCCTTCTGCATATGGTTTCACTAGGCCTATCAGGGTTTTAAAATTACAAGAAACTATCGAGTCGACGTTGCGATCGATTATTTGCATAATGACGACCCATTTCACTCGTACAGTTCTCAGCGCTTCTACCAAACACACTGCGTACGCTGCTAAAACATACAACTGTGCTGGTGAAGACGGTAACTGAATGGAGGTACAAAGAGTACATTGAACCGAGTCGCAGATTGTGGCTGCAATTAATTCAGCCAAGAACAACTATAGTAGCAGACATGAAGAAAATTGTCAGGCTGTAATTAGAGCCTGATAATTCGCAGAAATTAATACCTACGTTATCCATATAATTATCATGTCACGAATCAATAAGACATCAAAAATCATTATGATTTCTGTAGATAAAGACGTGAATCGAGTCAAGGATAATAATGATTGCTAAGATTTCCAAATATATAGATATACACTGTGATATAAGGAAATTCTCCAGTGCATATGTAAACACAGTGTTAATACGTTTCTTATATGTAAAGAATGTAAGGTCGTACCAAGGTCAGATATGTCGATACATCCACGATTATGGCGGTCACGATTTTTTTTTCATCCGATATACATGACACAAGGATTTCGTGATTGACGTCAGGACACTAGAAGGATCTTTCGCTTTCGTGCAATCATCGTAACAAGAAATTCTCTACCCTACGGTACTCGGGGTAATTGGTGGCGCGAAATTTAAAAATGTCATCGCAGGTTCTCATGGCTTCGTGGCACGCGTTTAAGATTTTGGGAAATTTGAATTAACGCTATCAGTTCTTCCAGGACAGCTTCCAACGCGACATTTATAAATATTCACTTTAGAGGCTGCACTTTCTTCTATGACGCGTAGATTCGTTATTCCTCGTGCCGTGAAATGCCAGCCATCGGAACGAAGGAAGTCGTTCGAGGCGCATTCTCAGGAAAGTTGTCGCTTCAATTTTATATAGTCTACGTGCATTGCATATAACATGGCGTACAATTCGTTTCTCTTGCTCCGTTTATTTCCTTTCTGGCTCTTTAAAGGTCCAAGCCACAGCTGCCAGTCAGCTGGTCCCGTACAGCATCTGCCGAGATCAGGACACCTGGGTTCAGGTATTACCGTAAGGTCCTTCCCTGATCTCTAACGGATTCCATGTACGACCCTGACCACGTGGGTAGGACATTGACTTAGATATACATGTAAACGACAATGACGCCTCTTAACGTTATTCCTCAAATTTGTTTGTTTTTTGTTTCCTACAAAATTACGTTCTTTAAAATTTCCTCTGGGGGGCGGCGCGCCCCCTC
>JARPRG010000508.1:510458-527193 GCA_031001745.1 Hartigia nigra
CGTGCAGTCGCGTGTAAACGATTTCCAGAAAGTTCGCGCTTTGATGGGTCGCATGAAAATTCGCCACCGTGTACACGGGTGACGATGAACTCTGCGAATACAGAAGGATGAGAATAACGAAAGCTTTTCGAAAATGCGCGACGGACTACAATGACCTTGTGCCAGGGTGACGAGTTGCTGACGCAACAAGCTTGGGTTAATATTTGGCAGTTACGTGCGAACCACTTAGCCGTAATACACAACCGCAGGAAGTGCACTGAGCCACCTTTGAGTAAGGGCGTGGGATAATTGCCATGTAAATAATCATCCCAAAATCTTCATCCAGTTTGTTCAGTAACTTCATACGCGGATATATCTACTTCCACAAATAAAAAAAAACTATCCCTACGACTTCTTTCAAGTCCAACCTTTTTTTTTCACGTGCAAGGCTCCAAAACGTAGTACCGGGTACCGGCCATTGCTACCGTCGTCCACTAAATTCCAAAAGCTCCCAGGCGCAATTTCCAAGTCAGGATTTATTATGCTACTTTATAGAAAGCCGTCTAGCCGCAATGCCGACGGGGTTGGCAAAAGGGATGATGCAAGCAGAGAGGGTAGTAAAAAGCAGCAATTCGCTTGCTCCGCTGCAAGCACGGCTTATTGCCCTTTCCCTTTGGGTAGTCGTACGCGCACGGCAAGAGGGTGAACTTTCGCCTCTAGACATCCCACCCCTAATGCATCCCTCGGGAACTGCGAGGACGAGCATACAATCAATCCCGGCGAAGCAACCAATTCCTTATAGCGGGATACTTGCACGTGAACCTCCAACACGGAAGCCAATCGGCTTTAGTGGAGTAAAAGTGCATCAATTCCCAAAAAACGTTGGCTGTGGGTAATTTTGAAAAATAAGACGGAAACAATATTATGAAACCTACCCAATAAATTTCACTACTATAAAGCGACGTGTAAGCCTCACGCAAGTCGTACAAGATTTCCGATAGCACTGAATAAAAGTAATAATAAAGGGGAAGTTTTTGCGTGGGGTAGTAGAGCGTACTATTATCGAACAGGTGTGTTAATCGAGTAAAAAAAAAAGGGTATAAAAAAGGGGGTGCAAGCCCTTTTATAACAACCCTTTGTATATACTCACTTGCCACGTTTTTCCCCTCTTCCTCCCTTTAACTACTTTAGTCTACGCTCCTGGGTGCTTCTACAATCTCACGTGAACCCAGCACAATGGCTGGTTTACCGTCAGTATACATTTTAAACATGTACAATACCCTTTTGTTTCATAAGGGACGCGTCAGCCACGTGCACTTCGCGCTCACGCGTTTTACTCAAGACACGCGACTTTTATACCAAACGCACGATTGTTCTAGAATACGTGCACAGATTATAAACAGGTAGGATCAGTAGCTTCTGTTTCATTGCACACGTTGTGAGTGTCTGAAAACACAACAATGTGAACGTAGCATAAGAATTCTATAGAAACGATTTTTGTCCGGAGGAAGTTGAAAATCAAGGGTACATTTTATCTAGTGGACAACCCCTATGTCTGCATCCTGGGTGGCTTTTACAGTGTTTAACCCAAGGAACGCCCTCATGTATATATTCTCCCACGTGTATACAGCGAGGATTTCATTCGTTCGGCCAGCCGATAATAATTACGGGAGGGGCTGATGCGAACTTCCGCTCGACAAAACTATGTTGGACGTGTATCTAGATATAGATAGAGTCCATGTATGACTCATGCAAATATTATATAATTGGTGGTTGAGCGTATTTTAAAAAATTTGTTAAAAAAAAATTTGGTAAATGTCATTTCTCTACCCGTGATTTATAACTGATTTGAATCGCTGCCGTTGACAATGGACGGTGTGAAACGAGCCTTAAACGGTTCCTAGACCGGCTGACGGCACAGCTGGTGTGATTTTACGGAAGCGGAGTATCACAAATGGTACTTAACAGGAGATGCTCACTTTACTTCAGTTCTGTGCTTTTGGAAAGGTCTTTGCGGTAAGAGTCGAAATAAGAAGAGAACAACAAAAAAAAAACGAAGAAACGGAAACGTGGTCAGTTACCTCCTGAATAAATAATTGCACTCTCTGCCATAAGAAGTTCTTTGTTCGTGAGTGAAGAAGCACTGAGGGCATCGCTGTATAATCATGGGAAATGTACCCTTTAGTCAGAAGCGATAGACACCCTTTTTTTTTTGTTTTCCTGCTACTTCCGTTGTCGCTCTACTTGTTATCCGCTAACGAAATGGAATTACGTCACAGTGAAAATCAAACGTGAAATTCAAGTTTCTTTCTTTATTACGTTCAGGCTGAATTTGGCAAATTTATTTATCAAACGAACAACCCTTCATAGAACTATGATCCTTTGGGTTTCATACTATTCAATTTTACGAGGAAGTATAGTAATTTTCTAGTTATAATATAGCAGATATTACTAGACGATTATACGATGAATAACCGGTGTATCGGATACGCTTGAAAATTTACGTACCGTAATATCCGGATATGTAAATAAGCATAATAAAGTTGTCACGGAATATTTTTGGCTGCTCTTAGAGACGAATCTTAACCGTTAGTCAAAATGTCGACGAATGATAAACGGTATTTAATTCTTATTTCGACTCACCTTACGCAGTTCCTCCAATTCGTTGCTTTCGGAAGTTCGTTGCAACTTTATCTGTAACAGAACAGAACAATTGATATACAATGTAGGTTAAATGTATATATATCTTTTTCTTACAGTCTTTAAGGAATCATTTTATGTTCATCATATTTGGTAAATGAGTTTGCGAAATTACAGACTGCACAATGGCAAAATCATCGGCACATCTCCGTTTATTGTATTTAAATGTTTCTTGCGAAATTCTAAATAACTTGACGTATAGCTCGATAATAAATTTCAAAATGTTCCTAGAGTATCAACATTTTTCAAAATTCTTAATATCTTTCACAGTTTTATATTAACTTGTACACGATGATTTTTACCATAGCAAAGTTGTTCGAATTCCAATAAAAGTTGAGATTCATGATTTTAATTCCGGATATAAAAATGTACGAAAAAGATTTAATACTAAAGCGTGCAACTATCATTTTATCAATCAGACCCACCTCCTCCTCGGGTAACCATATCTTAGCGTTATCATTTCCATTCTGAAAACCATTCAAGGAATAAAAATTGTTGTTCTTGGTATCGTTAAACATGCTCTGGACTTCCTCTATGATAGTTCCATGATTCTCGTATCCAAAATCGAGTGATTTAGTGTCACGATAACTGTTGACAAAGGACCTGGCGAAGGTACTCTCAAAGAAATGTCCAGGTGAGGCTTCACTTCCCAGAGCAAATTGAATCTTCGGTATGTCGTCCATCGTCGCGATCACCATACGTCCCAATAAACGGGACGAAATTTACGCGTAAGAAAATCTTATAGGTTTCGAAGAAAGAACGATTCTCATCGCACGTTTACTAACACGTAAAAGATGGACACTGGCACTGTGTCTTCAGTATATCCTACGAATCCACTGTTACCACGAATACGAGTCGAAGTATTGTAGAATTTCGTTAAAAGAAAGCGAATCCGACAACGGCACGATTGTCAAGAAGAATTGACAGTTTTAAATGGCAGAGGTAGTCGTCAAGGCAACTAAACGTATAGCTCCTGAAATAACAGATGTGCACTGCGTGCCGGCAGGTATTAAACTGAAGCAAGTTCGCGCCTTCGGCCGGCAGTTCTGTTATGATATTCCGCGCATGCGCAGAAACCCCCACCACTTTCAGATTAATTCTTCTAGGCGGGACGACAGTCGCGTCTTTATTTTTTAACGTAAGCACAAGAAAGACAGAGAAGAACAGGGTGCAAAATGTATCCCGTACGAAATAGCAAAAGCATCCTTTCTAGGATTTTAAAAGGGTACCTATTGTTAATTGGAATCGAACAAACAGAGAGGTTAATTATTCTGCAGAAATTTCGTACCTGACTATGGTAAATCGTGCTATACCGCTTTTAAAACATGACTACCATAACGGCCATATAATACGTTGGGGTAGTAATAAGAGCGCGAAAGCGGTGACAATTCTGACCCGACCAAAGGATTTATTCTTGTACGATTATTACCTGCTTTGACCCTGTTCTTACCTGACCTGAACCTTCGCGTATCTTCGCGTCCTGACGCTTCAATTACGATCTCAATACTACCGCTAATACTTAGTAATTGTAAACCCTTTTCACTACCTAACTAATTGTTTATCACCTAGCGGGTTTTGGATTACAGTTTCAAGAGGGTCGTTGTGGGTATATCAGTGAGAAATTTACTTTTACTATGGCTGTATTTGTAGTTGTTAGTTAACAGTTCTGGGTTTTAAATAGAATTTGACACTTCCCAGGGGACACCAGTTTTCTGTAACTTGTTTTATAGTTATTTGGTTAACGCCACTGGCACTGATAGATAAGCGACACCAATTTTGTAATCGTTTAACTGGCACAAGTAATAAAGTAGATAAATATTTTTCATGTAATTATTTTTTGTTCTCCTAATATTACATGCATCAGACATTTGGCCTAATTTTTTCATGCTACGTCATTCCAAATACGTAATTATGCCCTTTAAATTATGGAAAATTTTGTCAAGCGAAATCAGGTCTATTTACTTACTAGGTCTTACTTATACAGGCAAATTCTATTTTCGCTTTATTATGCTCATGGACGCGAGGCCCGTTAGACAATTCGAAAATGAAAGTGAAGAAAAAAAATGTGAAAATGAAAAAAAGAAAACCTGAACGTTTGAAAATTACGGTACTCTGTTTTGCTAAGGTGTGCATCATTCTCCGTAAGGTGGGTCACCAGGTAACGTGGTCGCACCCATAAACCATGAATTGAAATATTTTTGAATGGGAAGGATAGCTAAAAGTCGGATTAGATTTGGTTTTTCTTTAGCCTTTCTTTAAACAAAATATACATATCTTTCTTATACACATTAAGCAACACTCGCACACTGACAAATCCAACGGTCTTAATAGAATTTCTAAAAATTCCATGTTAACAGTATCACTACTTCTAATCAACGATAATTCTTAACACTGAATAGTCATCGTGATTCGCCAGGATATCACAAGACGAGATATAAAAAAATATATTATTTATTCTTTAAGGCTTATCAGGAGTATGTAAAGGAGGTCGAAACTCCTGGATTACCCTGTTGGAACTATTATGCATCACCATAGGTGAAAGTTCCGGTGGTTCTCCATACCATTGAAGTTTTTCTAACCTCTTTGCTACTGATGATTTAACAGGTGTTGTCATACAAGGACTAGGACTGTCTATAGCTATTCTAGGACTATATACAGGAGTCCTTTTAATATCCTGATTAAGCTTGTTGGGTGTTCCTTGCCCAGGAGTTCTCGTGCCGATAGATTTCTTCACCGTCTCCGAGGCTATCTCCAATGCACAGGTGGCTGCATATGCCATGGGATCCTGAGAATAAAATCGGGTCACTGGTACCATGGTATATTTGAACGTCGCTAACGTAGAGCAAGAAATAGAATAGTTGCACAAGCAAACGAGTCCCATTTTCTCCGCGATTGGTACTCTTAGGAATTCTTGAAAGCGTAGATATTCTCATCGCGTGTGGGTACCGGTCTCATAAAAATAATCGCGCGAATATTCACTGAATAGGCTTGGAAGAGGTAGAGAGTTCTGAGCGATAGCTAATTGCAAATTATTATTAAGCTTGCTTGGGTAACAATAATATTTCTCAGCATCGCCGTTACATTGTTCTGTATGGAGAGTAATGAGGAGGCGCCTCCGGACGCTTTCATCAGGAAGGTAACTACGGATTTTGGAACCCCACGTCGTTGATAGTTTTTCATTAAATTTAATTTTTACCTTCACGCGGGAGCTCAGGTCCTCGAACGGCTGACGAAGATGATTCTGTCGTGGATTTTTAGTAAAAACTGTTCTCTCTGTACAGTAAGCTACTGGGATATTCCAGGAACTGCTACGGCGCCATTCTAAATTGCTACACGATACTACAGAGCCTACGGAAAGGATTTCCGAGTATCCATGACTTGACATACCCTGCCAAAATAATATTGACAGGTACGATGACGTAGATGTGTCAGGATCCGGATACGCTAGGTTGGCAGTTTCGAAATTTTTCATACCCTGTTAGGCAGACAAGTAGAAAATTAATTTTGTTATCCAAGTGCTGGTCTTGTAATTTTCTTCTTCGATTATTCCAAGGAACTTACGTGAGGTGCGTTTCCAATTGACGACACAATTCCTACTGTATCAAATTCACCAAACTCTGGATTGAATCCAGGTACAGTTATCTCTGAGAGCGATGTGAATTTTCTTGTTGGTACAGAATTCTTTTGATTGCTTATTTTATTGAATATTACGTTTCTACCGGCAGTCAATTGCAAATCGCCGGCTCTGCAAATTATCATTAAAAATTGGGCATACAACAAAAGGGAGAAAGTTGTTTATATTAATTTAGGAATGCGATTACTGCTGTTTACATGGCGTCATAATACACACAACTGAGAAGATAAGGTGGTCTTAGTCATTCTAATAGTTTAAGTTCTTAAATAGAATTAGAAGAAAACCCAAGTAAGTGAAATTCTCTCAAAAGGAGTCATTTCACCATGAAAATTGTTACTGCCAGATAAAGAACAAAGAAGTACGAAAAATTGGTCATTATCAATGATGACGTCGGTAGCTCACCTTTTACCAGATGCAAAAATATTACGTAAACAAATAGTGCTGCCTTCCTTGAAGATGCTTCCAGCTTCCTCAGCACCTGACCAGATGGTAAGGATTGCAGTCCTGTCATCATCAGCTACCCGGAGCCTCAGGAGGGGAGTAACCTGTCGCGGAGCCGGAAGACATTCCTTCAACTTTGCCTCCACTTCCTGCTTAATTTCCTCCTCCATAGCTCGTCGCCGCTCCATAAAATCTTCCTGTCCCTGAAATTGACTTCCGGTCTCAAGATCAGCACGCGCTTTTGCATAGATGACTTCAGCTTTCGACTGATACTCCTGTTCGTACGCCGTTGCAGCCTTTTCTTCACACCTGGCATTGCGGAATACTACAATTTCCCAGGATGTCTTTTATTAGCATAATATCATTTTGTCGATTTAATTCATTAATAATAATGACAAGAGCCTCACTCGATTGGCCGTCGGCAATTTTTTCACGATATAAAATCGGATAGACTCTGATAACAGTAACTATCGTTTTACCAATCAATCCTCCATTGGGATTGATAGCCTTTAATGATGTGGTTATTGGTCCTGAATGTGACTGATAACCAAGTTTAACATCCCACCTTGCTCTTCTACTAGAATTCGTATGTATCCTTAGACATACGTCTGCTGGAACCTGGTTTTATATTATTCAGAATTATCATCCTTTTCACATACAGAGGGTGTAAAATATTGAAGAAAAAATGAAATATAATTCTTACATCCAATGGAAAACAACCCTGATCACTATTGAGTAGTTCAGCACCATATGTTACAAGCTTCGTACCTTCTTGTATCTTTCCAGTACATATATAATTTGTCATTGCTATGTCAATAGCAGCTGGTATACTATACCAGCCATCGGTCAGTACCAATTTCCATTGCGACGATCCTATGTTCTTTGGACTGTTCAATGTGATAAGATTTTCCTTACACTAATAGAGAAATATACTTCAATAATGCAATTGGATATTAATATTTTTTATTTTTAGATAAATAAATTTTACCTCTGTTATGGATGCTACACACAAAACCATTCGTTTACAGGCCGAATCATCCTTTTCTAAGATTCTTCTCAAAGCAGGACGTTCTGATCTATCTATTTCTCTATCGTATCTATACTTTAATTCAAGCATAACACGATTCGGTGTGAGCATCCTAAAAAAAACATGTATATTTTATATAGATTGTATATTTGGATTCTTTAGAGTAAAACCTTTGTCGTACCTTGGCATTGATATTGATCCAAACTTCGTTCGATCCGTCGATGCCAGTTTCCATATTATCCATCGATAGTGATTTTCTATCCAACCTGGTGGAATCAAAGCTGGATCTACTCCTGGACTAGATTCAAAGGATCTTATGAATTCTAAAATTCCAATAGTTTCAGTGTCATTCATTATCAGGCGAGCATCGTCACCCACTCGAAAACCATCGATATTTCCTCGAACAAGGTCCTCCCTGATTTTGTCACAAGTATTAGAGAGTTATGAGTAAAGAAAAATACTTTTTTTTTATTTATTACAGTGTGACTAATACGGTTACTCACGGATAATATTCTATACATCGGAATTTGTATTCCTCTGCTGTATTTGCCGTTATTCCTAATATATCCGTACTGAAGTTTGCCTCGATAAGCTATATTGTATAAATTAATAAATAAATGATATCAATCTTTAATATTGATCAATGAATTATTACCTCTTGAATATTACGAGGAACCAGTGGCTTTCCTTCAGTAATTTGTCGCCATGAAATTCGAAATTTTTTATTTGACTCTCTGCTCGACAATAGACTACCTTTTATTGGTTTTGGTTTATTACGTTTTTTCGTACGAATTAATCTTTCCTGAGTTACGTATAATTCGATATACATTATTAATGGGATGATTAAAATTTTAAAAAGTCTATCAAAATAATGACTTACCTGCTCCAAAGAAGCAGCCAAACGTTTTTCCAGTACATTTACAGAGTCCTGAGTAGAAAAATCCTGATTGGTATTTTTGTGGCGTTTCGAAAATTCTGTTTTTGAAACTGAATCCTTCGATTTTGATTCTTCGTGGGTTATCGGTAAGTTTGCGCTTCGACTAGCATCGCCAATTCTGTATGGTACTTTAGGATTTGATTTCGATGCAGTGAACAATTCTGTACTCTTATCTTTATAAGGCACCTTGAACGAAGATCTGGATGATTCACGGTTTTCTTTCAGTAAAGAAGCATTCAAACTTCTCCTGTAGCTGCGTTTACGTAAGACAAATTTATCTACATCACCCAGTACAGGACTAATTGATGATGCAATTGGAGTTGTTGAATTTTCATCATTTTCCATTGAAACTGCAAGAGAATCCTTGCAAGGAACTTCAACATCTATTGACTTTGGGACAAATTTGGAAGCCCAGGATGTGGAATCCTTTGAATTTTCTTCGTCCTCGAGAAGAGCAGCTGTACTGGCTTCGACTTCATCGAAGATCAAAGTCTTCTCTACTGTCTGATTTTTTTCTGACGCAGGCTTATCAATATCTATCATATCCCTATTGATTTTGGTCGATACAATAGGGAAAGACTTTCGAAGTGGCCATTTTGAAAAAATTGTTCTATTATTTTCCTTAATATCTTCTTCTTGGTTGGCTATTGATTTATATTTGTCTTCTTGTACATCCTCTTGCATTTTATCTACTTCCATCTCGCTGTCGGAAACTTCTGAGAACAATTTTCTTGCTTGGAATTCATTGTTCAAACGTGGTCTCTTTAATTTTAATGAATGAAGTCTACCGGATGGGGTGTCTTCATCCATCTCAGATGCTTTTCTTTTGATTATCGGTTTGAATCCTGACGATATTGATTTTCTTTGCAGAACAAGATTTCCAGGAGTGAAGGAGCAATTTTCACTTCCTATATTACTGGGACCACTGGGCGTATCGGTTAGTTCGCCGGAAAACGATGTTTTTGCTTTCGATAAGGATTCTTCAGAAATTTTTACTGGTCGACCACCGGCTGTTGAAAACCCAAAAGAAACAGGCTTTTTCGTTTCATCTTTAAAATCCTTTATAACTGAAGGTGTCTTTTCAACTTCTTCCATATCTATGCTTTCTATATCACCTGCAAAAACTGCCTTTGCCTTTGATAAGGCTTGTTCAGAAATCTTCACTGGACGACCTCCTGCCGTTGAAAATCCCAAAGTCATCGGTGTCTTCGTATCAGTTTTAAAATCTTTTATTACTGAAAGTTTCTCTCGAGACATGTCCTCGTTGACTGTGCTTTCTACATTTTCAAAAATTGCCTTGGCTTTCGATAAAGCCTGTTCAGATATTTTCACTGGACGACCTCCTGCCGTTGAAAATCCAAAAGACGTGGGTTTCTCTATTTCCTTTTTTAAATCTTCCACACCTTCAGATTTTTCTCGAGGCATATCTTTTATAACAGTGCTTTCTACATCTGCAAACATTGTTTTTGCCTTTGATAAGGCCTGTTTAGAAATTTTCACTGGACGACCTCCTGCCGTTGAAAATCCAAAAGACGTGGGTTTCTCTATTTCCTTTTTTAAATCTTCAACGCCTACAGATTGTTCTCGAGGCATATCTTTTATAACTGTGCTTTCTATATCTGCAAACATTGTTTTTGCCTTTGATAAGGCCTGTTTAGAAATCTTCATTGGATGACCTCCTGCTGTTGAAAATCCAAAACCCATAGATCTGTTCTCATTTTCCTTGGCGTTGATATCGCTTTTCTTGAATTTGTCACTCACCTCATTCCTGGGCACATTATCAGTAGATTCTGACAATAATATTTTCGCCCTCGACAAAGCATCTTTAGAAACAGTCACTGGACGACCATTAGCAGTTGAAAAACCGAATGATAACTTCTCCGTCCTTTCATTTTCTGTAACTACATTTTCTTTGTTTATTACATCTTCTGTCAGCAATGAAGATCTTGTTCTCAACAATGTCTTAGGAGTAACGTTCACTTTTTTACTACTAGCTGTAGAAAAACCTGTCAACGTCACAGTTGACCTGGGTTTAATAAAATGATGTTCCGTAGAAATTCTGCTTTTTTCAGGTACATTAGCAATGACATCTGTAGGATCGTTCAATTTTATTTTTCTTATCACTAAATTATCATTGACCCTATTATCTTCTTTTTGCATTCTTAGTTTTGCTCCGTAGGCCCAACATAGACTCTCCACAAGATCTGCAGTAGAGAAACCATAAGATGGTTCGAACTCAATCGAATCGCTATCATCATTTATATTTTCGTGATCTAATTCGATCGGTAGCTTCAAGGACTCTTCAAATTGCAACAGAGCTTTTAGTTTATTCGCAAAAGATTCACTGAATGTAATTTCTAACCATGAAAAACCGTGGAATAATTCTTGCATCATTGTTTTTGCTTCTACTGTGCGAAATTCTTTTGTTTTTAAGTGATCATCCGGAGAAAGATGAGTGGAAGACATTTTATCATTGGTGGGCAGAAAAACATTTGACAGATCTTCACTTTGGAATATGCACTTTGCTTTTTTCAATGCTTTTTCGCAAACGGCCAAAGATTTCCCTGCTGCAGTAGCAAATCCTCCAAATGACATCAATTTTGATGTCTCTGTTAAATTATCATCCGCAAAGTAAGACTTACGTTTTAAACCCAGAATTGATTTTCCTAATCTTACAGGTAACTTGGATTGCGCTAGAGGATCCGGCGAATTTGTAACATACGTATTCTTATTTAACATTGGCCAACTTCTCTGTTGCTTCATATTGGATACATCAGACCTGCCATTTTCTATTTTTGAACAATTTTCAATGTCAATGTCATCATACATTTTCTCTGCAGCACGAAGTTTGTCTTTACTGACGGAAATGCTCTTTCCGCTGGCGGTAGAGAAGCCGGACGTAGCAATTTCTGCCATTTTGCCAACTGATTTTAGGTCTTTGATCTCTGTACTGCATTCCTCAATATTTTCAAAGAATTTCATAGCGGCTGAAATTTTTTCTTGACTGATATTTATGCTCTTACCATTCGCCGTTAAGAATCCACATAGCGGTTTACCGATTATACCATCAGATTTCTCAATAGTTGCGCAATTGAATTCGTTAAATACTTTCTTGCTTGTCGTGTTTTCCATTTCTTTAGTTTTACTCTCGCAAACAGTAGTAACGCCCACTTCGTTTGATTTATATTCCCACTCACTAAATTCTTCAAGATCTTCAGCAAACGCCATAGCCATTTCGCCTAAATTTACCATTTGCGTATCGGTCACCTCGTTCTCCACTTCGCGGAAGATGTCATCGACTTCTTCTTTGTCTTCCTCCAAGGACAAAGAAGCTGATGAGTTCTTCGCACACGTATCAGATACCTCAGAACTGTTTAATGACTCTACAATGGTGCAATTCAAATGTTTCTTCTTATTACTCCTCGTAGCTTCGATATTGGCATTTTGATTTTTTCCAATCACAGAATCATCAATGTTCTTCTTTTTTTCATTCGTATTATCTATATGGTTCGACGTTTCACTTTTCATTGTACATAGTTTTGAAAAAGGTATCAGTCCTAATTGATTATGAGGTCTTTCTTCATTCTTCTTAACTACTGGATGCACTGCGGCGCTTTCTAAAAGTTTTGCTGCTCTAGTTAAATCATCGACGGAAACAGCTACATATTCGTGTTCGAGAATTTGTCTTCGTGGTCTTTGGAATCGTTTGATATCCTTGATACGATCTTCTACGGATTTTTCAAATGGTTCCTGTTCCTGAGCATTATCATTCTGACACATTTGGTCGATAGCGCTGAAAGAGCTATTCGCGAAAAATTCTTGGGTCGATGTGTTGAATTGTTCTGATGTCTCGATGTCAGTATATTTGTCATCCGAACAGTTGGGTACTTCTTGCGAAACTGTGGAATCTTGTTTAGGAGACGTAGCATATTCATTGACGTTATCACAGTTGGTATTAAAACTAGTAGTGGATACTAAGGCAACTGTATTAGTTGATGTAACTAAATGATTTGAGGTAATACTTTGATCATTGGATTCGAAGGTTTTGCTATTGATACGTTGATTAAGCAATGACTTCGATGGAGATAGTTTAAATATTCTTCGTTTCGGACGACGTCGTATTCTTTTACTGTTTAAAATAGGAGACGTGCTTACATACTCAGGTTCTACGCTCCTTTGAATAGATTCGGCTGGCGTTAATTGTACGGAACATGGTACTTTTTCAGCCTGCAAGTACGTCTTGTAAGATTGATACTTGACATAATTACTGATAAGAACTTAGTTTTTTTTGACATAGTAAAATACATGCTTCCTTACACTGTCCACAGATTTAACAAGACGCTCGGACGAACCCTGAACACTATGGATCCTTTTGCTTTCTGGCGTTTCCAAATCGCTTGTCCATGATTCATTTATATGTGAAAGAAACGGTACAAGACTTAGTGGAGCGCTAGGTACTGAAGCAGCACTAGGAGTTCTAAAATACATAGAAAATTAAATGATATTCTATCATTCGGGCTTGTATGAATATCCAGAAACCTACTTGCTCTGTTCCGTGCAACAGAGTACTGGTGTTTTTAAGGAAATCAAAAAAGAAATAT
Organism: Hartigia nigra; assembly: GCA_031001745.1. NCBI lineage: Eukaryota > Metazoa > Arthropoda > Insecta > Hymenoptera > Cephidae > Hartigia > Hartigia nigra. Next base: position 523,778 of record JARPRG010000508.1, read on the forward strand.
CCTTGTCAGGTGTATCGGATATAACAGGAGTATGACATACTGTGATGTCTGAAGCATCGTCTGGAACAACAGTGAACTCCTAATTATGTTATTGTCGCAACAATACTACAAGAACAAAGAAAATACAGAAGAATCAGGTAAATCGTTACCAGAGAACAATTCCTCAGAATCTTCGTTTGCGTCTTCGTCGTCCTGGAAAATTGAACTGTGCTTCTGTAATGAATTTGATGGGATATTTTCCTTCTCGTGCAAAATATTTCTGTTGCTTTCGGCGTCGTTCTCGTTCATATTCGCACATGACATTTCCTCGGGAATAACGCTACGGGTTATATTCGCGCGGCATTTGCGCACTGGTATGTATTTAACAAAAAATATCTATAGATCCTTTTTTCAAGAATTACATGGAAATCCCAGAGAAAATCCGATAAAAAATTTAATTAGTTACACAGGATAACTTCATTAGAATACATACATACAGATCTGCTTTAGACTTGGCAAAGTAATTTCATGTTACACCTTAACGAATCTGACACAATTGCACAATTAAATCACTGATCACAAAGATTCAAGCTGTATTAAACAATGGGATTAACACAAAATCACAATATTTTACGGAGCGATTTTTCATCTGCAAAAAGATTTCACTGCTATACTGAAATCATATGGTTGGTCCGTTATGGCGGATCTTTGTGGAATGCAGCGTATAAAGCTAACTCAATCCTAACCTTGTTTGAATGAGCGCGAAACCGGAGTTCCAAGGAAGAAGTGAATATTTGTGAATGACATGGGGTTGAAAATTAAAACTGGAATAACGTGGTCTATCCTCGAATTAACGGGGCTTCTTCAGGACGAGGATTCGCGTGTGTATCTCGAAAGAGCAAAAAGACATCTCGGTTTGCATCCGTTTCATCTAACCGATCTAAATGCGGCATTGCGCGAAATTTTAAGCTCGAGCTTAAATAAATATGATCCTGAGTACGTATCGTCTAATGAATTGTCCTGAAACACCAAGGATATTCTTACGTTAATTATCAGCTACTCCGACACTGCTGCATGGTGTCTGGTATATTATTATGTATAGGTTATGTTATAGGTTATGTTATGGTTCCTTGATCTTGGTTAGAATTAAATATTCTTTTTCTTTTATTATTATTCTAGATTAAAGGGGATTATACTGTCTTATAAAAATCCTAGACTACTTAATTGTCTTGGAGATATACTCTACGATGCCTGTTTTGTACATGTGGACATCGAAGCAGATTTCTACGTCTTTAGACCAGAAGTTGCGTGTAATCTAAGAGGTAGTTATACTATTCTTTTCTGTTTATGAATGACTTGGTAAACAGAGTTGGGAATCTGATTTTTTGTTGGCATTTTTATTTAGGTATCGTTAATAAAAAGAGCGAAGATCATGTGGGTGTTTTGGTACACAAAGCATTCAATGTATCTATTCCTAAGCCAGAGGACGATGATGATTGGCCAGGTAATAAGGTGAATGTCGGACAGGAGGTCAAATTCACTGTGTCTCTTTTGGACTTTAAGGGGAGACTACCTTATATTCGTGGTGTTTTTGACCCCGAGTGAGTATTAAACGCAATGAAATTTACAATGGTTATCGCAGTTCCCATTACGCAATGGATTCTTGGTGTTTTATTTCAGCGATTATTTACAAGGATGTAAAATATTTGATCCGACTGTAAATATGGTTCCTGAGATTGAAGATGAACCTGCGAAGAAGAAATTTCAAGATATCGCAACTCCAAGACGAAATAAGCGTATTATATTCAGTAGCGACGATGAACAGGCAGAAGCACAGGAAGAAGTTTCACCTAAGAAAAACTTAAAAGCCTCAAAAAGTAAGAAAAATCAGATAACAGATTCTGAAGAGGAGACTTCGGACATCGATCCTCCAGAAAAGCAAACTAAGAAGTCTAAAGCATTGGGTTCCGATTTGAAATCAAGTGTCTCGAAGAGTAAATCCAAAAAATCGAAAAATGAGTCTACGCTTTCTTTTGTAGAAGCAAAAGAGGAAGAACGAGAGACAAAAGCGTCGATTAAAAAATTATCGAAAAAACTGTTATCCAAAATTACCGAAAGCAGTACATCCGAGGAAGAAGAGGACTCGCGACCGATTGAAATTAAAAAGAAATCCAAAATTTCGAACCATCGAATGAGTGACAGTGAATCAGAAGTAGAGAGAAAGCCGTTATCTAAAAAACAATCGAAAACTACAAATTCGGAAGCAGCAAAAATGAGTGACGTCGAAAGTAAACCTAGAATTTTGACACCTGTAATTAAACAGGATAATGACACCGCTGGAAATGAACGGTCATCGTTAAAATCACCTAAAAAGCAGCTGAAGAAATCTAAAGCGGACGATACCGAAATATCTAAAGCTGTTAAACGTAAAAAGAATCATAGCGACACAGAAGGGGATGATTTGCCAGCGCTAAAATCAGTTTCTAAAAAACCATCGAAAAAATCTAAAAGTAAAAATACAGAAACAGAGGTAAAGAGGGAAATCGAAAGTAAACCCAACATTGTCAATTCTATAACCAGTCGGGATAGCGAGAGCGAAGAAGAAACGTCGGTACAAAAAGCATCCCTTAAAGAATCATTGAAAAAGTCTAAGAATACGACTTCTAATGCATCCCCTAAAAAACAATTGAAGAAATCAAAAATTGTTAACGAAACTTCATTTACTGCAAGTGATAAAGAAAGAGAAGAAGAAGCGATACAAATATCATCCCCTAAGAAATCATTGAAAAAATCTAAAGATACTAATTCCGATATGCTTGATTCGAGCGATACCGAAGCGAAGCATAGAATTTTTAAATTTTTAACAACTAGAGAAAGTGATACGGAAAGGGATGAAATGCCACCGCCATCACAATCATCCCCTAAAAAACGATTGAAAAAATCCAAAAATTCAAAGACGGATACATCTACTTCAAGCGATACTGAATCTAAGCACAAAATCTTTAAATTTCTAATAAGTAGGGAAAGTGATACGGAAAGAGATGAAATGCCGGCATCAAAATCATCCCCTAAGAAATCATTGGAAACATCCAAAAATGCTAATTCCGATACGTCTGATTCGAGCGATACTGAAGCGAAGCATAGAATTTTCACATTTTTAACAACTAGGGAAAGTGATGAATTGCCACCAAAGACACAATCATCACCTAAAAAGCAATTGCAAAAATCCAAAAAACAAAATCCAGATAACTCTGCTTCAAGCGATACTGAAACTAAACACAGAACCTTTAAATTTCTAACAAATAGGGAAAGTGATACAGAGAGGGATGAATTGCCACCAAAGACACAATCATCCCCTAAAAAGCAATTGCAAAAATCCAAAAAACAAAATTCAGATAACTCTGCTTCAAGCGATACTGAAACTAAACACAGAACCT
>JARPRG010000508.1:538511-550494 GCA_031001745.1 Hartigia nigra
TCATCTTGTCCCTTCGGCGTTTCTCGATCTCGCTGTGATTTTGCCTGGATGACAATAACGTGATTGAGAGATCGAGAAAGAGACAGATGAATAAATAGAGAGGAAATTTAAAGTTGTGTAGAAAAGAAAAAATTGTTGAATAAAAGAGTGAGCCAGGAATTGTAGGCAATCGTACTGCATGGCGCTTAGTGTACCTGGAGGTTGTAGGAAATTATTAATCAAAGATCCGAACGAGTCTCTAATGATTGAACGAGCTAATCTCGATAATTAGCCGAATTAAATTAATACGTTGGACATGAAGAGCGAGAGAAGGGATACAGAGAAAAAAGAAAATGAACACGCACAAGCGTAACCAGTTTTATAGATATAGTGATTTCCTGCTGTTAATACTTATACAGGACGTTGCGTTGTCATTGAATGAATATGCAAATTTAATAAAATTATTGAAAATCTCAGGTGAACGATCCGCGAAGTTTCGTGCGTTCTCGCATAATCCAAGATGGATGCTTGTACTGATCCTCTTTACTATCCCGACGGACACATTGGATTAGTGACGCGAAGAAGCCACATTGGAAATCACTGGGTCAAGGTTGGTTGTCGCTCGATAAATGACATCATAGACGGTTCCAGCTATTAATGTTTTTTTTTTTTTTTTCCCCCATTAAAATAAACATAAGCTTAGCATTGGGCATATGAATTATTATTAATTATCGATTACTCACTTTTTACTGTCGTCACTTGTGCGAACTGACTTGGCGTCGTCCTCGGTGTCGTCGAGGAGGTCGCTACCGTCGCTGAAAACAATACACATGGTTATCTGCTTACTAAGCACAGTACATGAAGATAGAGAATGATTTTCTAGCCGTCATTGTAACGCGTTAAACTATACTATAAAATATAATTATATTATTCGTACGAGGTACAAAAACAATGCCATTATAACTTATTTACATGAGCATTGAAATAGCATCGTAAAAGGCGGTTTTCCATAGTGGCAGTTGAAATTAATTCCTTCGAATCAAAGTACGAAGTGAACCCTTTGATGTGAAATTTCGTCAAGTTTCACACGTTTAGTGCTTCCTTGTGCCTTTGATGACGTTCTCCTTTACGAAGACTTAGGTGCGCCGCTCTCTTCGGCACTTTCCCAGAAACCATTTCTTTCGCTAAGAGTTGGCTGTTCTGAAGATTGGTAATTACATATTTCAGCCAGAAGATTGACTAGTGCGTCATGTGAATCTAGTGGCGTCTGAATCGAGGTAGCCTGAGAAGAAGGTTAAATGGTAGTAGGCGAAACTAATATTTCCAAAGTGGAAGGTTCATTTGATGGGTTTCGCATTCTGATATAATATAAAGTGTAACAAGGGCAGAGGTAATAATTCGTGGCTGTTGTGTTGAACTTGGTAGAATTTTTGTTAGGATAGTAATGAAACGGGATTGCGCAACGGTACACGTAGATTTATGGTAACTTAGGAAAGGAGAAAGGTAAACATATATATACATATATATATACAGAATGACAATAAAGGAGAACATGTATACTCACTGGCAGGAAACTTTTCGCTTTTTAGAAACAGGCGCGAAGGCATCCGGCGAATCTGACGGTTGTCCATGAACAGGCGTATTGGTAGAACTGCGATGATGATGATGATTATGATGATGATGATGGTGGTGATGATAGTGCTGCTGCCCGGAGGCTGGTGCCTGATCGGATATCATGGTTGACGATGTCTCCATGTATTGGGGCTGATCAGCCCCCCCGGTACCCTGTGGGGTTGAACTTAGGGCGGGGGTTGGTGCAGGAGTAAGACCTTCCCCAGCCCCCGCCGAGGTCGATAATTCTCCTACACCAGATCCTGGACCTATGTCGCCGAAGTATACTGTAGAGCACGAACTTCTGAAATCATAATGTAGTGCCGTTAAGATATTTACCTATTTTATCAAAAATTTCTTCAATATTATTTTTCCGAATTTTCAGACAAATTCCCTAATGTGCTTTAACGCAATAAACTTTATGTATTTTCTGCGTTATTATTTAAGACTTTAATTTGCGCAATGGCATTTTACGGAATTCCATAACTTTTATCTTTTTCCTTGACTTTCTTTGCACTGCAATGACCTTTCTTCCAGCAAAGCAGAACCTACTGAAACATTCCAATGGATGCTGACTGGGGCTGTCGATTGGCATAATGTAGTTTCTCATGAACGACAATAAAAACAAATAAATAATTATAAAACCCTAATATCATTGAAATAGTTAATTAAAAAATATTAATAATCATCGTGCTTTGCTCGTCAGAGTCTTTCGAGTTTTATTGCATTGAATTAATGATTCAAAATTAATTATCATCAACCACACAATCGTCCCAAGCATCTTTCAACAGTACAAACGTAGACATATTGCCTGGGAAATAACGCGCAATCTATAGAATGGCTCGATTGGTCGAGGAGTGGGAGAAAAAGGAGGAAAAAAATCAAGAAAAACTAAGAGACCAAGAGAAAAATACATTTTTGCCCGTTTCGCACGAGTTGCGAATGGCGCGTTCTACGTGCTGTGTAATTCACCTGTACTTTCGCAATGGCACTTTAATGGCACAGGGAGCAACAATTTGAAATGACGTTAAAAACAGTGTTAAACCTAAAATCGGATTCATCGGCTATTCTTAAACAATTAATAGCTATACCGCATTCTAAGTTCCTAAGAAAATACCTTGATTCACTTAATACACAAAATGGCGATTGTACTTGAACTCGTAATTGCGTCTTACCGGAATCCTATATGCATAGGACATCCGTATCCTTATCATAGGCTACATATGGTTGACAATGGACTATTCCATAATAATTAACAATCCCGAATAGACCGAATACTTTCTGCATGTAATATACAATATTCTTTCATGTGCGTACGCCTTAATCCTATTACGTGTATATTTATTAGCGAACCAGCGATGCGCTTAGCTGAGATAGAAATCAGCCCTAAGCTCATTCATGAGGCAACTGTACTATAGAATGCATTATGGAGTGGGAGTTCTGAAAATATTCTTGATACAGTAAAGTGATGTAATTTCTTAATCAAAACAAAAAAAAAAGTCGCGTGGAATTTAATGAGAATAATAAAACAAAAAAATAGATCAAAACAAAATAATTAGCTATCGATCACGACGCTGCCGTGTCTTTTGTCAGAGTGAATGACGTATATCGGTAAGTATGGATAATCTTCTATAATTAATAGTACGTATAACTCATTATAGCTATGGCAACGCAATGACGTCAGTATCCTCGTGATCGTTCCTGATATCGATATATCGAATGTATTAAGAGATAACGACAGGATCATCAGGAGGATACGGACTTACTCTTGGATATTGGATAGATCGTAGTAAGTTTGTGGTCCTGGTGGTTGCTGAGGTGGATGATAATAAAGATGACTGCTCGTGGTGGATATAGTCTGATGATGATCCTGATGAATTCTAGGCCTCAGCTCTTCCAAGGGTATGAACTCCTGGGGCTCATGGGTCGAGTGGAGAAGTTGTGTGTAACCCTGAGCCATCTCCTGGGCGACCATCTCAGTATCCCGTAACTCGTAACCGAGTACTTCCTGATGATGATCTTGGTGATCACTGTGAGGATGTTGATGGCGATAATGATAGGACCCGGGGCTCACGCGGGCCCCGTTGTTGATCCCCACGGCATCCCGAACGACACCCCCACTGTCCGGCAGTAATCCACTCGCATCTGTTACAAGGATCAGTGTCCTGATAAGGACTATCCTTCATCTTTTTTTTTTGAATTGCATCCTTGTGACCATTTGGCTGGTGCTTCAGGATGACTTCAGACACTGAGGACGAGGATGCTGAATCTCTGCTTTGATACTTTTTAATTGACAGAAAAGCCCCTTTTTTGGTCATTTTTATTTTTTTTTCACGTTTTTCTTTTTCGTTTTTTTTTTTTGCAAAAAGAACAATGAGTTTGCTTCGGTCAATTTATAGTTAGCATTCATTCACGATGAACGATTTTACATAATGATAAAAGTAGGCTTGGGCCTCTTATCAATCTAATGATCTAATCAGGACATAATTAGCTGCTTGTAAGACGTCAAGACATCAAGATTATTGATGCAAGCCGTATTTTACCTAATCACTGACCTCTTATTTAAGCGAACGAGATCGGTTCTACATTATTGCAAATCTGGATATATGTATCTATTGAGTAGATCAATTTTCTAATGATTCTTATCTAAACTTCTGATATCGATGATAAGAGCGATGTTTTAATTGTAGGTGTCTGTTGATATAATAAATTATCCCAGGAAATAGCAAAGACTTAAAATCGGCACGAAGCAGATCCTGCGAGCGATTGAAATGCTTATTAAGAAATATGACTCGTGAACCGTTTGATTAAAAAAAAAAAAATACAAAGGTATCCCAAGTAATTAATCAACGCCTCTAATCTCACGTCTTCCAATCCCCATTAATTATTACTCTCACGTCTCGCGGTATATCACAATTTTTATGACATTTTCATACACGATCGGTACTCTTGCGTGAGCATTACAAACGGTTAATCAGTTCGACCTGATCCTAGACATGAATCTTATTCACGAAGAAGACGTTTGACTAGAACAGATCACTTCACTATAAACAAATAACGTAATATATATAATATATCACGTATGTAAGGTATAATCACAAGAATCATCGATCCCACTGAACGAATCCCCTAGATCAAGAATCCGCAGCATCCTCAGTCATCCTGGACCAGTTTCCAAAGTGTCGAAAGATTTTCACGACTCGTCAAGTCAATGACGACTGTCTAGGCTGCAATTCGACGTCATTGAGTGAATCTCTCAGGATGATGGACCAAAGGATGAGACATCCTTACCGAAGTGCGCGTACATTCGCAACGAGGCGGGTGCAGCATTCTCAAGGGTGGCAAAGCCTGCCGGCTCCTCGTCGTCGATCCGCGCCGAGAGACTCCCGTGCGAATGTAGTCCGCAGGGCCTAAAGGCAGGTCCGTAATCGCGCGAGAACTGCGACTCGACGTGAATCGTGGCTGGCAGTAAGATAGAGCGAGGCCGACGTCGGAGAGGATGGCGCAAAAGGTGGTTAAGCAGGAGCCACGTCGTGCGCCGCGGCGCAGGTGGGAGTGACTAAAACCGCCCTGAACAGTTGATGCTTATACAGGAACGTTGGGGGCGGCTACTGCTACCCTCGGCCACTATAGGGGTGGCGTCCAATAATCGCGACGCCAACGCAAAACTGATTTCAAGTATGCGTCGTAGGCGACAAGTATTTTTTGCTGAAGTAACGTCCAAATTTTCTTATCAATTTTCTTCCTCTGTGATAAATTGTGAAATTTTTCAAATTTTCCTTTTGTCATAAAATATAAATACTACTTTGAGGTGCATTTTCATATTGCGTTATGTTACGTTAAAATCAGGGGTCCTTTCGTTCCTGGGAAGCCTCTGTAAAGCGCCTGAAGAAATACAGTGGGAAAATAAGGAATTCTTGTCAGCACAGTATACGAATAAGCATACAATTATTCCCAGTTATTTCGCATACCTTCAGTATTTGATATTGGCAAAATACACGTATTTCAAGTTATATGCTGATGTTTGAACTTGGAATGGTTTCGCATATGCGGTGAACTTTACGAAAGTCAGGTTTGACATTCCTTCAAGAGTCCTCAGTCACTTTAAGAGGACCGAATGAGAATATGGTGTTTGGGATGCTGGACGATTTCCTGGACCAGTTTCTATGGTAGGATGGACATATGAGAAAAGTTTTTTTTTTTTTTATTATTATCATTTTTGATACTTCAACTAAAAAGGAATTTGAATTATATCACGTGACGTTCGATTGGTATTTTTTTGTTTTTATATATTTTCAGATAAAAGTATCTCTATCAGCTGTTGTAAGATCTTCAGCGGTACCTAGGCTTAGATTATTAATTAATACTAATTATTGAGTATTAACTGGGGTTACATGTATGTCGCTTACCCTATGCGCTAATTATCATCATCCGGAACATAACCTCCCCGATCAAGGGGACGTTTGAAGTGACCACATGTACCCGTCCATGTCAACCATTAACCGGACTTTAGTCCTGGTTAATTAATTTAGTCGGATTTACAACAAGACTTAACCAGTACTCGTTTATCCAATTTTCGGAATTTTTAAAACAAAAAATCCGTGGACAAACGTAAATCCCTATCGATTCTTCTCGTACAATTTTTTATTATGAAATCCTGTTGAGAATTAAAAAAAATTATTCTTTTCCCTCCAAATCGACTCTAATCGATAATCGTACACGTGTAGTATGTCTGCCTAGAACTATTTACGGCCAATCAGAAATCTTCGTATCTTCGCAATCCCTAAAAACACATTCGTATCCCTTAATCGGATACTGCGTATCGTTTTACTTTTATTACGTGCGAAATACGTTGGGAGTCCCGTTACTTTCTTGGTCAGCCAGTGACTGCCCGTTAATTCAGATAGATTCTGGGATCTGATTGGTAAATTGACACCGGTCATCCCACGTCCAATGGAACAGTCTGACACTTTATCCATTGAAAGGAAAAATAAATATATTTAAAAAAAAACAATACAAATTTCACTCAAGTAGAAACAGTCTTATTCACCTTACTAGACATTTTTTTTTTTAGGAAAAATTTCAAGGTCCGAGTCAGTTTTAACTTTTGACAACTACTAGTTGAGGATCCGAAAACCCCTTTTTGGGCCATAACGCGGTAACGGAAAGATTTTACGCAAGAAAACATAATGTGTGAGGACCTTATGCAATCAATACGACAGATTACAGTTACTTCGTAAATTTAAAGGTATGAAATAATGTTTTAATTGTTTATAAAATGCTAGTTTGGCACTCGCAAAATTAGCCTCTAGTGTAGTCCGTCTATGAGCAAAAGTTTTTAGAGGGGCCATCTTCCTACGATACTTAACGCAAAACAGTCACCTAGACAGGATCTTTTACATGTAGATAAACTCCAAGTAATATAAGTTCCAGCACGGAAATAAATACATGTAATACAATAAATACGTAGCATATGCGAATATGTCAATAATAATCCATTCAACACATCCGTTTAAACGTGACTTTTGTGTATTCACGAATTGGATTAATTAAACGCTTACTTGACCATATCCGGTTACAGATACGTGAAACACAGTAGTAGAAGCGCGTGCAGCCTAATGAACCGCTATAAGTGTCACTTTACAAAATTTTGCTCGAGTCTCGTGATTTGTTAAATTCAAAATTTGTTTAAACGTCATAAATATAGTATTAAGTAAAACAGTCAAATTTTTTTACCTTCAAACGTGGACCAGGCTGCTCTTGTCTCCGCGTCATTTGGCTGTCTTCTGCCGATGGTTCCTGTTGATAAGAAAATCAATAATATATATATTAATGACGCAAATTTGTATAAATCAATAATAATGTAATGAAATTTTGAAAATAAAAGTACAATATATATATATATATATGAACGCGTTGTGGAATTGGACTTCGTCAGTCTGACCGACAAAAAGTATGTATTACGTTTCACGTAGTACATGAAATCGCACACGACTACTACGTACTTCCGGAAACACACCTGGAAGCTAATCCATATTCACGGCAAGATTGCAAAAAATGTCCGCAATCACAAGACCACGTAAGAATCTTAATAAAATAATAATAAAAGTAAAAAAAAAGCAGTTAAAAGTGTGAAAAATATTTTTCTACTAATTATGCAATATTAATTAATTTAATTACCAAACGTTTTGTATAGCAATAACGAATAAGAGAATAGCCCCAGACTGGGGTGTATCGATATTTTTATAATTGGCTAATTAATTTGTTATTCGAATACGGGATTGCTCATTGAAACGTGTAAGTAATAAGATCCTTGTCCTACGGACAGTACGTGTACCGGGTGGCGAATAAAAACGTATAAAGTTCAAGCTAAAAATGTCTACGCAAAGTTCAGGGTTTACCGTAGCACATGGATAAAAAAGTGTCTGAAGTATTAGTCGGGTATGAATTTTATTGGAGGAAGTCTGATTAAAGCTGCAGCATAAACGTAAGCGATTCAATAAGCGTCGTATCGGTATAGGCGGCTTGGACAAAGCTATAGTTTTGAATTGCGTAAGCGAGCGGACAACACGGTTATATACAACAATTAAACCAAATGGTTATGTAAATGTTATCCAGTCTGCCTCTGACAGATTATGTCTTGCCGCTGACAACTTCGCGTTACTTTGACTTGAAATAATTTCGTAGGTACGTAATAGCCGACGGACGCTCCGTAGAGACTCACCCTAATTTCATTGGCTTTGTATTATTACGGGGGTACGACAAAGAGACGATCGGTGATGAAATATTAAAGGAATCCATGTCGGGTGAAAGATACTGTAACTGGTGTTTGATTATAATTTAAATAGGTTAAGAATTGTTTTTATTTTTGTGTAGAAAATACAGTTTAGGGTTAATGATAGAAATGAATTTTCTTTTAGAATCATTGTGATTAGGACGTTACTGGGTACGAAGGTTGTGTCAGGTGGTAATAGGTAAATGAGACTTTGTATTCCAGTTCCCTTTCCCTCGTTTAAATTCGAGACACCTGTACCAAAGCTTCCGTGGACGTGAACGTAGCGGATGGAGTATTGACAAATCCTGATAGAAAGCCGCGTGAAGTTAGCTGACAGTCAAGCTTTTTGGGTATTTAGGCACTTCAATTTTTATTGGTTAAGACGTCATGTATTTAGCGATTAATTGATAGTCAATAATTTGGAAACAAGGGTGTCGTAGGGTTTAAGGGTTGAAGAACAGGGTTTGGAAATTCTATGACCGATAGGAAAATCCCTACCCTGCTTCGTTCACCCTTCGCTTCTTTACAATAGAGTATAATATCATTGTGATACTAGGGAACATTATTTTTGTGATTTTCACGTTAAACTGTACCAGGAATAAATATTTTCGTTAATATTATTCAAAGTGAATGAGAAGAACGATAACGGATGAAAAATTAATTTTTTTACGATTATTTATTCCTTATCTCTCTTGTAATTCGTACACTGCAAGTTCATACATGGCGTATAGCGAATGCACATGCAATCGTACATTGATACTATCTTCGTTAATGAACCAATACAGATAAAAAAGCTCGTTAACGAGTGCAGGAAATGATAAAAAGAATTGAAAAAAAAAACTAAATCGTCTTTGTAATGTATACTTCAACGCAATGTCAAGGCAACGAGTTTCTTATCGTCGTTGCATAATCACCCGAAGTGCGCTGCACCAATAATGCAATACGCGGTGCGCTTGACCTATGACGTGAAAATCGCAGGCTTTCGTACATGAGCATGATACGTGAGTTGCATAAATTTTACATTGAAAATGAGCCACACACAATATTTCTCAAGCATTGAAAATGCACTTGATCATAGAAGTGCATTCGTATGAAGAAACTTCATATGCACCATAGAGAATGCATCTGGAATATACGTGAAACTCTATTCGCACGTGAAACGTCAATTAATATGAAATTTCTCGTATGAGCCATATTAATTCAATCTCATATGCACTTTGAAACTGCATAGACGACGCAAGAGATAAATAAATGTAGGACAAAAGGGTGCAACTAACCTGATCTTGAATTGACCCGGCACTAAGACCAGTAACCTCAGTCTTCTTGAATATGCATTTGAAATGCTTTGACCTTTTGTAGCTATTTACGAGTAGGTACTTCACACGTGTTAATATACGTATGTCTTGTATATAATATATATCTGTAGAAGCTCATGCAAATTTACCTGCACTCACTGACATACTGACCACGATTTTCTGTGCGAGGAATAGTAATGATAGAAGATGAAACGCCTTGTACATACTGGAAGTGCAAGTTGGCAAATAACATTTGCACATAGCTTTAAAGATATTTACGACTGTATGGTAAGCCTGCGACAATAGGAATTACGTTGTTGCAACCATATGAGCTTGATCCTTTTACTAGTAATTTTAGAGAATTTACGGTCCTGTAGATCGCGATTCAACTGTCAGTGATCACTGTAAAACCTATGATCTGCGTAGGATCATTTTCTTCGATTATGTATCAAGCTAGTCTCTTCGAAACAGTGGAGCTACCAATAACGCCCGCTAGTAGCGCTGCTGCTACTCCATGTAGAATTTTGAACTTTGAAGCAGTTAAAAATGACAAAGACGTATGTAATCTTGTAACGTCAGTCATTTTCTCATTAGCATAATCATTAAACTTCATACCGTATTAATTAACTAATTAGAATAGATCGACGTACTGAAAAATCCATTGTTATCACGTGAATTCAATTAGTAAATATAGGTTATGCGAGCGCAGGCTTATTCAAATTTTCGCGTAAGAATGACTCATTTTCTTTATTTATTTTGAGGCATTCAGCTTTGTTTTTAATTTTAATTATCAATTAACCAATAGTACGAGAAGCATGGTGACACCTGTGGAGTAATTAAGTCGGGAGATATTGATTTTGAAAAATGAAAAAGTATAGTTTTATATGTTGCAGTTGAAACAAACATTCATAATGAATTACAATGTATGTTGTTAATGGAATAATAATAAGAATGAAGAAGGCACAAATCAAGGCTGTTCCAAGAAGCCATCGGTCAAGTTTGCAACCTTGCAAGTGTAATCGGTGATGCAGTTTATTTTTTTTTTCTTTCTTCGCGTTTTTCTCTCTTAATACTTAGAATTCAAGTCTTAACGCGCGGCATTGAATCGATTCGATAAATAGGAATGAAATGTAATATTGCAACAGATTTTCTTATAGCAATCTGCATTCGTTAAATTTGATATAGGAAAATCAGCAAGGTTTATCAAGATGAATTGAAATATTGTTACTTTTCTGTTTTTTTTTTTTTTTAAGAAATCTGAAAACCTTAAAGTCAATGAATTATGCAGCACCAATGGTCACGGTGGGAAAATGACCGCCCGGCTGATTGAGAATTGCTTTGATATGAGGTAATGCGCACCGCGCACGCAAGACGCATTACGTAAGATCTAAAGTGTCTACAGGGCAAGAACGAGTAACTCGTTGCGCTATATTTATTAGCGAATAAGAGTTCGGGCTCTGTGGATGTTTGCAAAAGTATCAACGCCTTGGAGAAACTCTGAGAAATTTTCAAGCAATTTCAAGTACAATACACGTATTCAACGTGTATTATAAAACGATCAAAAATCATCATCGACATTGATAAGTATCGCCGCATCCATCAGAATATATTGAAATGCATCGTCTTTCGTAATCGAGAATTACGCAACTCGACGTAATTGACGTAGACTCGGAATAACGTTAATTATTTATGTAAGAGCTTTCGATTTTAATAAACAATCATAGAAGGTCGTTCTTCGTCTTGAATGAATGCCAGAAAAAAAAGTCTGCAATCATTTCTTTAATGATTTCCAGAAGGAACGTTAACCGCACGAAAATTTTCTACGAGAAGTCATCCGAATGATAATCTAAGAATATCAGTTATTCAAGAAACAATTGAATAACTTCTTTTTACATTAGTCTCTACTAGTTAGATTATCTGTGCAGAATTTTTCATGAATATTGGGTGACAAGGAAGATATTGTGTGACGGTCACGTTAACTCACGGCATTTGTATATATTCTAGCAAAGGGTATTCTACTGTTTGCAGAAGTGTCGGTCATATCTTGGCGCACTTGAAACGATGATATTATGTCGTATTACTGCTTATCAGCGAAGCACTGTTGCAGTAGGCAAACGCACGTTTTCATATACGAATACAGAAGCATACATCAACACGGACTGTTCGTTATGTACAAATTGTAAATGCATTGCAATGGCCGACCTATTATACGATAGAATATGTCACAGCAGTCTATACAACTGTGATGAAGAAGTAATAAATATAAGAGACAAGAATATCTGCAAAGTTAATAATAATAAAAATACTTTTAAATAAATCCTCA
>JARPRG010000508.1:550594-572708 GCA_031001745.1 Hartigia nigra
TCTGTATTCTCCACGTGGCACGGAAGTTCTTTTGACTTTGTCATGTAGAGATATATCGTTGAAAGATCGTGACAATTTCATCAGTTAATTAGTCATTGTTATTGATAATACTTTTAACTTTAGTATAAAAAGTATAACATGGACTTTAAGGATTGCAACGGAGAAAGTAAGTAATGCAATTTTGTTTTTTTTTTAGACGCGTTCTTGTAAGCGGGACGTCTACCTTCCAAGGACGGAAACCGTGCAGAATGCGAATTTGCGAAAAATGAGAAGACCCCGATGAGAATGATGTTATTATTATACGTGCAAGTATACAGAGAGACAAAGAAAAAGGATGCTCGTAAGTTTTATGCATATTGTACTGTGTGAGATACGTATAGGAATAATGCAGCTGCATTATCACGTCCTATTTAAAGTGCACCGATTCAAGACACTTATTAATGAGCATAACGCATTTCACGTGAGATATCGAGACACTTAGAGTTTAATGAGATCAAAGTTTATTTGATGAGTATTTAATAAGTAGAATGTGGAGGCGAGCAAGAGGTTAATTAATAGACGATAAAATGTATTTATAGTGATAGTAATGGTAGTTTAACGAGTGTGTAAAATAGATAGTCTATTGATTAGGAATTTCTGGCTGATTTACCTCAATCGATGGGAACGGCAGCACGACGTTGTATCCCGTGCATGATAACGCGCGACACTCGCGATTTGAAAAATTAAATTACGCTAAGCAGAACGCGCACGCTGGAAGCGGGAAGTTCTTAACGTATTGAGTCTCGTAGATTGCCGCCTGTCCGGCGGAGTTGAAAGGACGCGTCACTGCGCTCCTTTAAAAACTTAGAACTTCAAGATGGCAGCACGTTGTTCGGTTACCGTTTTGATCGAGTGTCGTTCAAGAATTTTTATTCCTTCTCACCTGTTGCGGCATGGAATTATTTGTAAGTGACTTTTAATATTCGTACTCTTTACGATATATTATAGCTCTGAGCTTTTTTATATAAATAGATTTTATTTGGGAGTTGGAAACTGATCATCCACTTTTTCTTTTCGTCATTTAAACTTTTATTTAAAAATGTACAATTTAAAGGTAGATTATAGCTATGGTTGATTATTGTTGTGGGTTACGATGTTTATGCCTGTAATACAGGTCGCTGATGCTTTCCTTCGAGACAATCATTGGCTGCTGCGTATCCAGTACCTCCCTGTAACATTTTTTTTTATCGTATACAATAATCTAGATTCATTATATTATATTCAATGATAGTTACCCTTTGCAGAGGTATAATGTCATCTTCGGTTAGTTTAGTGCTGTCCAATGGGTTTATCCAATCCTTCTTGATTAATTTTTCAACACATTCCATCGTTACTACGTCACCCCTGGAATTACAGATATACTGATTTATTAGTTAGGACAGCTTAGTTAATATCTTTATTATTACTAACTAATGATAAACTCACGTTGGTTTCAAAACTGCGCATGGTACGCTATTGCTTAATATGTCATGCGTGATTGGACACATGTATCTTGCTTGTTTGACTATGAGAGATTTCTTATCATCTGGATCTTTTACTTCCGTAAATTTTACAGGAATAAGATCCTTGAGCTTTAACACTTTTCCACTAATAGGACAGTAGATGGTTTTATCTGGTTTCTGCAAAGTGACTTCTTTGGCCTGTGGTGTCTTAGCTGGTATCCAAAAGCTTGGTAATACTTTATCTCTGCCATTACTCATATTAGAAATCGATGAACCAGCTTCGTCAGAAGATTTTCTAAATACAATAGTTTTCTCACCTTTGAGAAAATTCTGGAGTTTCTCCAGTTCCTCGTTCGCTGTCTTTTCTTGAGATTGTTCCTATAAAAACAAAAAACATTAATTTATTCATTAATTCCTATAGATTCACTTCGTTCGATCATTAAACTTCCTATGTATACTTTGATAATCAGAAAATACCTTTTCCTTTTGTTTCTGTTTCTCGTATTCCTTCAACTTTCTTGTGTATTCCTTCTTCTTCGTTAAGATATACTCTAGTATAGCTTCCTTATCAAAAAGATACCCGTCTTTCCTGTAACGAAAATATTAAATTAAATAAATATCGTTAGCAAAGTCTTTTCTGTCCATTATCATATTAGTGCTCCAGATTTTTACTCACGTTACTACAGGAATCCTGCAGGGTTGCAAAGTCAAACAACAACAATCGAAATCTTTAACTGAATCCTTTCCAACTCGTTGACTATTCGTTCCATAACCTGAGGCATTGGCGTCCTTTTTTTTCTCATGATACGTATACACAGCACCAGCCGTACAATTTCTTGCGTGTCTTGTCATGTTGATCAAACAACGATCACTAGCACAGTGACTAGTAAACTCTTTTCTGAAAGAAACTATGACAAATGTTAACTGCACTCAGTAATCTGACGGTAGACACTTAACTTTTGCCTACCTATAACTTGTCAGCTGCTCCAATAAATCCAGGTAGTAGAAACAGTAGCGCCATCTATCTTTTTCAGTCTTGTTGCATCTTTCATACAATTGGTGGCGCTAAAGTTATTATATCGTCGTATCGCATTGAGTATAGAATAAAATTATAGTTAACACATAAAAATATTGAAATATCATTTATTTACAAATCTCCCGTTTACAACTATATATATATATGTACAAGTTCAGGATAAATATCCTTAGTATTAATCTTTGTCGCTATCCTCATCAGAATCAGATTCGGATGAACTTTGTTTCTTATGCTTCTTATGTTTCTTGTGCTTAGACTTCTTCCTTTTTTTCTTATGCTTGCTCTTACGTTCCTCCTCGGAAGTAGAATCCTCCGAATCGGAATCACTACTTTCAGACTTCTTACGCCTCTTCGATTTCTTCTTAGTCTTCTTCTCTTTGTTCTTTTTCTTCGCTTCCTTCAGTTTCTTCTTGAGCTCCTTCTCTCGTAATTCCGTCAAAGGAGTAACATAGTTCTCGTCACTGTCCGAACTAGTACTACTTACATCGAGAACAATTTCCTTGTTAGGATCGACTTTGATAAAATTTCTGCATTGATAAGTCAGATGTCCTGCGTAGCCACACTTTTTACAAGCTGGCCTGACTTGCTCCTTATTCTGAGGTATCAATCTTGATAAAAACTCCGGATCCATTACCTAAAAGAAAACAAAACAATTCCACCTTCATTAGCATTCGACAATCATACATAACAAAAACATGAGAGGTTAGAGGTAACTTTAACCTACAGAATAACGTCAGGCATGCAACAGCTACTTCAATATTATCAATCTAATTACCTCGCTGATTTAACTAATTCCTGATGAGACTACACGACAAAAAAAGCAGCTCTCCCTCACTATTAAAACAAAACAGAATTATTGACCGCGCTCAACACTATGCGATCACAGCCATATTGTTTGTAAACGATGCTGGCGCCATCAGTTGTACCAATCTGTAACTACGTACGTTCCGAAATTCACTGCCAGTACTGCAAGTATCGTTGTATCTCCATTTACCTGCATGCAATAGAGTGAGACACAACTATGCTCAAGCACTAGTAGCAAAATTTTGGAACGTATCCTCCTGTATCTGCATTTGCATTGTAATTCGATATAAAAACTTCTCCCTGAATTCATCACATTAATTCAACGTATTAAGAAATCATTGATTTTCCTTTAAATACTTAAATTCCCTACAACACTGAATATTACATTTATATTGAACTATCTCCAATGATTGAAGAATGGCACATACGGATCTAAGATGAGTGTAAATTTTACTATCTAATAAAATTCTATTATATACTACGGTATACTGTACACTATATATGTCATAGGTAAAGGAACGTGCAGGTTATATCACTCATTTCTCTAGATATAGTCATGTAAAATCAATGTTTTTATTACAATATTATAAAATCTACACTGACACGTGTCACAATAAAATATATAGCCACAAGACGCGCCGTCGCACGTTAAATTTTTGAACGACGGCATGTAAATTTGGCTTTACGAAAAATACATCAAGGCGAAATACATCCAGTACAAAATAAACACATTTATATAATTCAATACATTAACGCCGTTTACTCTATAAACTATAGGATTTTTAGAATTTTAATATCTACCATTTCGTCATCATCATCGTCATTATCGTCTCTACGCTAATCTACGTGTACACAGCTACTCGATATACGACACCGATCATTGTTCTATACTACTTATTATTGTTACTATTATTAATTCTCTTTCTTCTTTTCCCTCTTTCGCTCTTTTTCTCTCTGTGAAGTACTTCCACGTTCGTATTTTATAATATCAGAAGAAAACGGGAAGGAACCTCAACGAACCGGAGGAGACAAAATGCCGCGTGACGGAAGTGAAATTCTGAATCATTTAAATATTCCATTTCATTTTCACTTTCTTCTCTTTGTTAAACGTTCGTTATATCATGGACATTTATGTATATCGAAGCACGACATCAAATATTCGGTATTATTAATATATCCCACTAGTTTTTTTTTTCTTTGATTATTTTAATTCGACGAACAACGATTAGGGCTTTCGTATCAATGGTAATATTTTCTCTGATATTCTTTTTTTTCCTTTCTTTCTTTTTTCTTGCCCTATACGAAAACAAATACGAATCACATATTAGTAGATACTTAATATATCACGTTCACGAGACAACAATTATTGTGAATTCGTGGTCCTCGGAGTTTCGAAGGTAGTCGTCATTCTCTTTAGAAACTTTAATGACCGCTTTAGTTCGATTTCTCTTTTCTCTCTCTCTCACTCGCTCAGTTACACACACTCTCTCTCTGTCTCTCATGCTCTCTATCATCCCCGTATTCCTTTATTAGAAATAAACCATCTCCGGATATCCATAAAATGGCAGCTCTCTTACGATAGATCCATGTTAAACGACGGTCGATTATGTAATTACATATAGATATTACAAGGACAGTCGAACAACGTTATTAATTTACATGATGATAATTAAAATTTATTCGTACGTCGCTCGAGCGACATACAACTACTATATATTACATACAACAGAGACTTTAGGATTTGTTTTCATGAAAACTTTTCTGTCTGTCATGCAATTCACCATTAATATATATACGTATACAATGGATATATAAATGCCGTTGTTATTACAGGACAAGAGGAGAACTTGCGGTTATTTGATACAATAAAAAGATTCCACAATAAATTCCAAAAATTCGAGCAGTCGTGCGCATTTTCAATATGGCGCCGTATCCTAACGAAGAACTAAAACACTCGATCAAATCAAAAACATAAAAGTCCCTTTCATCGAAAGATCCGTTTACGCTATTTCATAAAAAAAAAAAAGAAAAAAACAGCCGGAAATGTCAATTCTCTCGATACTTAATCTACGACATTCAATTATTAATCCTATATCGTCTAACACTACTGTCATAACAAGTACGCTATATCTACCGTTACGCTATAATTTATTCTACAAAAATAAAAAACAAAAAAAAAACATGGCGGCGGATATGTGCCAATCTTTTTTTCAATACGTCTTCCGGTGTAATGCAACATTGATAATCAGGTAATCGTTGCAATTTTAATAGGAAAACCAGCTTGCTTTCTTTACCTGATTATCATAAAACGAAGTTCAATGCACTTTTGTCGCGGTAACCAAGACATTGCGGAATAAATAAATAAAAAATTATGAAGATTCTTCTTGCCCCCCTTTCCCACCCACCACCTCCATTATAACCTTTTTTTTAATTTATCGCGTGTCGCACTGACGCGCACCAGGATCCTCTTTCCGTTTTAATATCATTTTTAATATCGTATCGCACCTCACTTCACTCCTTCGCCAAATAACTCTTTTGTTTCTTTTAAAATCTCTATTCATTCTCGTTACCGCCTAAAATGCCACTTTTCTCAGTTCAACCAGAGAAATATTAATTTGCAGTCGTCGCTGTTACCACGTCGCAACTCTACAGGGTGTATCGTATCGATCACGTGTCCAAAAAGGATTAGGGTTATCCTCGATAATAATAATAATACGGTGCACCCTGTTCAAGCCCAGTAGCTTAATTATTCGGCCGTAACTTAGCCTAACTTGAATTTGACTTTACCATAAGAATCGAATGGACGCTAACTTCACGTAGTTACGTTTGGGCTGAATAATCCGGTACAACATAAGACAATACGAGTTATCGTGAATCGTGTATACATTTATACAAATATAATGTTACAAGAGTACGTTGTGTTATCATTCGAATATAATTAGTTTATATATATATATATGTCTCCCGTACCCTTTGTATTTTTTTACGTAATCGTATAAAGGAGAATGCGGATTCGGTCACGTGGCATAGAAAGAAAATCGATAGTACTACTATCTACGAGCATTATTATTATTATCGTTATCATTATTACTATTATTATTCGCAATCTCAATAATATATATCTCAACCCCAGCGGATACCAATAGCTATTATTTCGCTTGGTGTATGTTCGGGAAGCTCGTACAATAGGATCCACTAGGGTTATCTTCGAGATTAAAGAAAAAAAAAACATTTTTTTTTTAATTGAGTTATCGTAATTAACCCTTATGAGAAATAACGAGTCTAAGTCTGTTTAATTTACTTTGTAAAATATGATCGATAACCGTGCCTGCTAATACATATATATGGGGATACGTATATGGATAAAGTTCGATAACACTGAAAACTTATGTTCCTTCAGAACCCTCGTACGACACGGTCTGATATGCCGATAACTTTCAGTCGGTTTTGCACGTGTGGATGTTGCTTTATCGCAAGAGTTATCATGACTGTTATTATTATTCACGTTAAACGACTCGTACGATTTTCTTAGTCTCTTATTGACTTTTATTTGAATGTCACGGGATTTAATATCTCGGTGTGATAACCTGATGGGATAATTTTTTTTTAAAATAATTTTATTATACTAGATTTTACGTGTTACGCAATGTTATTATATTTTTTTGTTGTTTGGTTTGTTTACTTTTATTTTAGACTCCGCTATTTCTCATAAGGGCTTTACGAGGTGCACTTTATTACCTACGTCCGTAATACTGCACTTTCGGAATGAACGATGCAATGAACGTTTCCTGGTCCCATGTATCTTCAAATGTTATCGTCGTCGAGCGATTCTCGTTTATCGCGTTACGATTTATTTATCACGTAAGCATCAATCATTTATCTCCTGATTAAAGGAGAAGTCCGTTTACCGTTGTTGTTCTTGTTTTTCTTTCTCGTCGGATAAACGCGAACTGCCAAACAACTAGACGTCCGGCGTCGTCGTAGGACGTGAGTCAAATTCGCGCTTTATTTTTTTTTCTTTATTTCTTCTTTGTTTTAAATATCTATTCCAATATTCATATCTAGAATGATCACAGCTTGACAGAAGGCGTGTAAAATACGTTATTACAGTATATAGATATACATAGTCACGATACGTTATTACAAGTAGTGTTACGCAATATAGGACGAGCTATTCACCGTAAACAGACACGCGTACGCGTACACAGAAAGATTTCTTTTTTTTTTTTCTTTTTTCTTTTCATAAAAATCTCAAAATATACTGCGAGCTTAGGTCGAAGCTTTATAGCGAACAATTTAGCTCCACTCGAGTAAACACGACGCGCCTATTAAGTACGGAGCGCGTTATCTGTTTTTTTTTTTCATACCTTTTTAAAAAAGAAAAACAAAAATTGTACCTCGATCAAATCGCGGGATACCGTGAAAATGCCATTTTGTTAATAGCCGATCGCAGCGTTTTAACGATAATCGACTTTTTATACAACTGCGCAGATGCAGTCTCCGTGCAGATATGCATCTTGATGTTATCTTACGGTTCGATCGTGGGAAAAAAAAATGATAGACCGACTGGTACAATCATTTTGGTAACCTTTGACCTGATAAAAGACATTTCACAAGATACGTATATACGTCCAATAATGCACCGCGAGACACGACCTTCTCGCGAAGCTTCGACTAAATTGTTTATATATATATATATATATATATATATATAATTGTTTATATATATATATATATATTTAATATATAGATTCTCAGTGTATCCCGGAATGCAGGATGATAATCGAGAAAATTCATGATCGCAGTGACACGGTCATTGAATATTAATGTTTGTGCCTTTTTGTTATTCCTTTGTTCTTTTCTTTTTATCTAATTTATGTATCTTAATCTGTCTGAGAGAGTCTAGCATCGTGCTCGCCATCAAGATAATGTTTTTGTTGATCTTGAGATATTTTGTTTATACGAGTGTCTTTCTTCCTCGCTTAAAATTTCTTATATCCTTTCCCTTGTTCCAGCTGGCCTTTTTGTCTTTGAGGTTAGGATTATTCGCGTTTCCATGTACCATCCGAGAATTATGACAGATCCAAACTTTCGCGAGGCACTTTTTCCTTTTCCGAGGGACACTTCGGGCACAAAATTACGAACCTACGCCCTGGGTCAATACTCAACGTGCGACAGTCGCATTTGGCTGTCCCTCCATTGGGCCGCTGCCTTCTACACAATAGAATCTAGATATGTGCTGCTTTTGCTCGTCGACGTCTGCTCGACCGGCAATTACAAAAATATAGCCATGTCGAACGAATGAAATATCCCACAAATCCAAAACGCATGTGAAAGCCTTTAGTACATAGTAATATATATATATATATGTATATAAATAGCAGACAATTATTTTCTTGCTCTTTGAGTCTTTATTTTTTCATTTTTCTTTTCTCATATTTTTCTCGGCTAAAAGCAAAGCGCGAAGCGTAGCTGTGGCTGACGAAATACGTATCCTTATTTTCGTTTTATTTTTTTTTTTTTGTTACAGGAGCACCTTCGTTATGCGCAGCCATTTTTATTACTGGACCTTCCTCTACCAAGGGACTACGCAGTGGCGTTCACGTTCTGTCGCCATTGTAACGCAGGTACCATCAGAATTGGAACGGATTAATAAAGCAAGCTTTATTGCGTCACGCGAGTATCGTCGAAATTCGTAGAACCTTAAAATGGACGGAGCAAGCACATCGAATGTCGCACAAAAAATAATAGGAAGATACTTTGAGCTTTTTCAAAGGTAGAAGAAGACAGTATGAGTATTGATTTATGAGAATGTTTTTTATGGTATTAACGGAAGGGGAAGAATCGTGAGTTGGCATTGTGAGACTTTTTTAGCCTTTCAAGGTAACGAAGTGGGTGTCTGTATGGCTCAAACAATCTGAACAAGGAAGTACTACGATTCTCGTCCCAGGAAACACGAGGAGGCTCTTCTACGGGCACATTAAAACGTATCGGTCGAATGGGGATGACAGAATCTTTGTAAAGAAAAGAAAATACCGGGTGAGCAGATAGATATATGTATCCTTAGAAAGAGAGCTTTTACGCCCTGTGTGTGGACGCCCCTTCTATGATAGCTACATCCTCCAGGATTCAGGGTTAGGTTAGGCTATCCGACCGTAACCTCATAATTTGTTTGCAGTTGGCGCGGTAAGAGAATCCTAATAATGCGAGGTTAAAGCAGTTCTCTGTTACGGAAAACCGGTTCCGATTCGACGAAAAGGAAAGTTCAGGAGCGTATCCTGGTTGTGGAACTTCGTCGGGTTTCGTCTTTCTAGAATCTGACAATGTCTTATATAACGGCCATACGTAACCATCCTTATAATCATTATCCAATACATTGAAATGAGGTATAGTATCCGGATAAGACCAGATGAAGCGTTTTGGATTCGGGGATTGTCCAGTTTCCTGGGATCGTTTATCTGCTGGCTATCGATGACCTCTTCATCTAGAGTTCATAGACGTCGCGACCATTAGGTCTGGCTACTGTCGGACGGCATGATGCTGGACTCGCGTACGAATGTATGATATGAACCCTAAGCTTCACGTCACCGGAAGCACGACCTCCGTCGCCCCGCTGACGCCTGGAGAAACTCACCGTGGTCTTGCAGCAGCAATAGTGAAATAACTTGACGTAGGCGCTCCTGAAGTGACGATCGGCCACGCAGTAGAGTAGATTATTCACGCATGACTTGGACAGGGCGAACCAGGCCAGGTTGTAGTGGACACGCGCAGTCACGTGACGTACCGAACTCACACAAATGGCCACGCCGAACGGAAGCCAGAATACAGCGAATAGAACGAAGCTGTACATATTTGTCTTGGTGAGTTCGTAGTCCCAGGCAAAGGTGATTGGCTGCTTGAAAGAACCCCGTGTCGCACCGCGGACTCTCATTACCAGTCTGAAGTAGAGGAAGATCGTTATCAGAGCTGGTAGTCCTACCAGTATGCTAGCACCAGCTGCCTGCTCCACGGCGATGCTGTTGAACCTTCTTTCACAGAAATTAAGACCCAGGTCTAGGGTCGATTGAAGTCCTACTGCTGTGGCTGCTATGAGCCACGCTACCAGGATCACGGTTGTCACCTTGCCAGGAGTCAAAGCTGCGTACCTAATAGAAAGTCACTCGATTGTTACTATACCAATTACCTAAAGTATATATTAGATAGGAAGAAAGTTCTATTTTATATATGATGCGTTGCTTGGAGATTAGGGTGAGGTTGATCCTTTGTAATTTAGGGTGTATAAAATTATAGCCAGGTGCTACCTAACTGTGAGCTATGTATAGATCTTATTGATTAATCCAATTTTCACTTATTTACTTTACCTTTCGGCTGGCAAACACAGTCTTGCGTAGTTCTCCGCTGCTATTGTCGCCAGGGTCAGGACTGTCACCAGAAAGCACAGTGCTTCCAGGGTCCATTCGAATCTGCAGGTACTCATGGACTCTTCTTGACCGGCTAGAATCACTATGGCTGAGGCTGGTATCACTAGGCCAGTCACTAGGAGATCAGCTAGCGCCACGTTCACCAGGAAGGCATTTCCTATTTAGGAAACAAGACAAATTTTGTATTCATCATTAGCAAAATGTAGAACTCGATGCGTAAACAGGATACGGCTTTCTGTCCTTTTATTGGAAGATCGTATCGACCATTGTTACTCGACTTACAAAGAGCTTGTTAGTTTTTCATCCCATCGTTTTATGGATGTATAATAAGGGAGCTTTGATATTACTTTTTTTTTTCCCCTCTTTCTTTTTACTCCTTTGCCAAGCCACGATGTCAGCCCCTGGCAATAATCAGGAATATCAACTTTAATGTCTTCATTACTGAGCTACCGTGGTTACGTATAACGATGATACGCGTGACCTTGGAAAATTGTTATGATCATTATAACTTTTCCAATATGAAAGAGAAAAGCAACGAGGAGTTGCAAATAGATTTTTGGAAATATTCTCAGAAAATGTTTATGAGATATTCCAATATTCTAGTAATTCTTCATTCTTTCTCTATGTCGTCGTTTTCAGCATTGAAACAGCAAGGCTATTTTTTGTCTTTCTCTTGAACTCTTCTTTGAGTTCCTTTATCTAGTAAGATCTACGCTGCCTTGTACAGTGTCCTTGAGATAGACAATTTTCTACAATGGTGCTTTGGATACTTTACTGACGACACAATTCGCTACGGGAGACACATTCTTGAAAGTACCGGAGGAATAATAAATAGAAGGTAGAAAACATGTAATTTCAGCTTTTTCAGAAGGAGAATAAAAATTGCTTCGCCAGCCAAAAATAAATGTAACAGATTGAAAAACTCCCCCGTCAGGACTGGTACACGCGACCACTTTGGAATTGATTCCTTTGGTTTGGCTGGCAAAAGGTGAGCAATGTCGATACTGCAAGCGCTATCACGGCTGTCTCAAAGAAATCAAACAAAAAGATCAAAGCTTTATAGATAACCTATTGGAGATCAGAGAAAATCATGTTAAGAAAAATATCATATAAAACTCACCTCTCTTTTTCAATTGATCCTCAACCATCACGGCGGAAATCATAAAGACGTTACCGACGCTTCCAACGACTGCGAGTGACGTGAATAGAAGAACTCGAGCTACCCTGGACCAATCTGCTGACAGGGTCACCGGAGAGACATCCAGGTCCCCGTCGAAAGTACTACTATTACCCAGAGCCATCCTGGGATCTAGAGCTACGACATCAGCGATCGTGTTGCTCGTTGTACCGCTGACGGTGCTGGCGTTCATTTTGCTGCTGTACTGGAAGAAGAAAAATCATGAAAAAGGCGTCGCGACGCTTTGAAAACTTGATAGAGATTAATGGACGCCAAGGAAAAAATCGAGCATCCCTTGAACTAGTGTGGAAGGAGTACTTTCCTGTCAGTAATTGGCAGATCGCCAGGATCATTCGGTTACACCCGCAATGCTATACTATCTATCATTTTTTGGATCTCTTTTTCCTGTGTTTCCACCCTTGTTCTCTATGCCCTTTTTATTCAACGCGAGTTAACCCGGGAGTCTGGATGGAAAACGTCGGGACGCGTCGCGGCGCACTTGTTGCACTGTTGGAAACTGGATGATTTTATGTCTAACACATTTTGGGTTACTCTAAAGTGGCTCTTTCCTCCAGCATATTGAAATTCTATACGTGACATAGTGCCGTGGAATTGTTCAGACAGAAGTGATCGCGCTATATTTTAACCTCTGTATACAAAGTATTTGGTGACCTGGTTTTTTTTTTCAGAGTTCAGAATTTTATGAAGAATAGATTTGTCTCCGTCGTTATAGTCAAGTGACAGGATGGAGCATAGGGAATTATTAAAAGAACAAGGATTTTTCATATTCAGGAATTCATTTTCCTGAGAGTCATTTGTGTTTATTCTCCATTGCTTTCTATTGCTATCTCGCAGAACGAAGAATCCCTCTTCACCAAAGAAATACGTACGTGTATACGAACACCATCGTCTAGGGCGGAGAGGCGCGAGACAAAGAGCTGCAAATAAAGATAAGAAAAAATGACGGGAAGGTCAGTCAAGTATAAAACTGGGAGGTAACGGATACGAAGAGATGTGAAAAGAGTTCAAAAAATATATATTAAACATTCTATAGACATTGGCATTTCGCAGGGTACAACCTTCAAGCCTCACTTACTCCACCATTAACAACGATAGGACATAGACGTGTAGTCCCACTTTTTTGAATGTCAACGTTTCTCCCACTAATAATCGAAAACAATATATAATAAAGGAAACAAGGTCTTCGCTCTACTATATCAAAATATTTCAAAAGATATTAATCGAACGTTTCATTCGAAATTGAATTCCCGTACTCAGCTGTTCGTACGTAAACAATTCCTATCAACGTGACTGATTGAAGCCATATAATACGGCACTGGACTTTATCTGGTACGTTCCGAAATTTATTACTGGTACTATGAATATCGTTGTGTCCCTCTTTTACCTGCTTACAATAGAGTGAGACGCAACCATGTTCGCAGTAGAATGAATTTCGGAACGCGTCCATTATGATATATACAATGGTCTGCCTGGAGTTAATCGGCCGTTGTGAAACAGAATGAGACTAACAGAGAGAGAGAGAGACAGAGAGAGAGAGAGAGAGAGAGAGAGAGAGAGAGAGAGAGAGAGAGAAAGCGCCAGTCTGCTCGTAGAAGAAAACAGCCGCCAAGATCGTCGCATTGTTTAAAATACCCCTATGCGATTTCCTGAACACCATAACCTAAAAGTATATCCTCAAAGTATTACTACAGGCGTCTGTTGTTGCGACTTAAAGAAACGTATAAGTGTTTTACACCTGGCTACGTCGTTAAAGGAAAGTCTCACTCGCGTTTCATAGAAGATGTTGCAAGAAAAAAAATCCTCCCACACTATCATGAATGAACTGTAATCAGCGTCTGTTTACTCCGAATGTAATTGCAAGGGTTGAGTACACAACATCGTCTACTTCATCCCGAAGTTTATCCTCGGCCACTATCGGATTACCACGAAAGTTTCACCACGCAGAGGACGAGTGTTATATCCTGGATAAATTGCAATTGGATATTCTACATTTTATTCTAGACGTACGTATTCCCTGTGAGAAAGTTCAAACCAGGATAACTACTAATTGGACTATCCTGATGCACTCTCAGCTTTAACGCGTCATTGGCAATATCACACCTCGTCGAGCATCGTCGACGGTCTATGCAGCATGCACCGGGAAATTGCATGATGCGTGCAAAGCCTAACGAGCCCTTAAACCTTTAATAGGTCTTTGATATCCATAGGGATTGTTAAGGCAACCGTAAAATCATTAGACTCCTAGCAAAGTCCTGTTCTACTAATGAGGCTTGATTCTCTAGAAAAATTTAAGACCGCGATACGGCACTACCAACTTGACTATAGTATAACTTTTTTTTTTTTTGTTACTTTTCCAAATGTTTCACGGTTCAGTGAACAGTCTTTTAGTTTTCAAAGTTTCTTTCTTACTGGATACGTCCATTGTCTGATCGATAAATTGGAAGCTGCACGAGAAAACTTACCGGTAGAGCCATTAAAGTTGGTATATACTTTATTCTTTGAAAAATCCAATACTTTCTTGAACGTCTATAAAAATGTGTTAAAGACAAAGGGGTGAAAGAATAGTCTACCCTCTCCTCCTGCCCCCATCCATCTCTTCACCCTTATTCGGATAATTAACTCGGATACGATATATCTCATTTTTTTAAACCGTTACTCTGCTTCCGGAAGACGTCTTTTTATTCGCACGATACTGTTTCACTCTTTCTTTAATGCGGCTACATAAATCGACAGGTGCTCGATACATGAGAAATATCCAGGGTAAAGATTGATCGTCCATAAAAGCAGAAACGCTGGAAAGCCAATACAGACACCATCTTTCCCTTTTTATCTTATCCTATCACGCTCCCTTCTCGTTCAGTATCTATATGAAACTAAAGGGAAAACGGTTCGTCTTCCGTAGAACGATCGTCGGCAGAGTCAACAGTTTTCCCAGAAGAAGATAAACTTGAGTCCGCTGTACGTTCTCGAATGAGAATAAGTGAAATTTATAGTGAATTTTTATCTCGGACAAAATTCATTTTGATTGTGAAAATGCTGTTATAACGAAAATATATTAAATTGTACCATGACGTGAATGGACCGACTCTATTAGTAGAGAGATCCGTTTGACCTTTCAACATGTAGCACGTAGGTGGAATATTATTACGTGAGGCAGAAGTTACCTCAGGGCATTTACACAATCTTCCGATCGTCAGCAGGATAATGGCCGGTAATATTAATTTGATTGATTCTGAAGAAGCAAACTTTGATTAATTCGCGTGGAGCAGACTTTTTCCTTCCGCGCGCAATCCTATGTCTCTTTAAGAGACTGACGTCATTAGGTGAGTATACGGCGAATTGCTTAAAATTTATTACCCCCGAGGATCGCTTCACTTCCTTATGATGCCGACAGGTCTTTACCGAGTGCTGGGAACCAGGAATTCGCGAAGAAGAATGTTTTTCTCTGGGCGATGGCGAATAAAAGGAAACGAGGAGTCAGAGTGTGCGAAGAGTTATCAGGAATTAAAGAGACAAGGAAAATGCTGAAAGTATTACCAAGAGGAATACGGTTCTAGGACTTCAACGAGAAAAGGAATTCATCGCCCTGGTGGAAACGCGGTTTATGGCTACCGACTGGGCACTCCACGTTAACCCAGATTTAGATGCGTCGTTTGTAAAGCCAATAGCCACTGACGAGTCTCTCAATCTTAGAAAATACTCCATGGACTAAGCCAACTGGTCTACGACCTCAGCCCTGACATACGCATCAGGTAAAATAGAGGCTAGTTCCTGCATATTAATACAGCGTTAAGAAAAATAAGATCAGTATTATTTTTCACGACACTCTAATTTCTATAACGCACTTTCCTCTTTAGGAAACCGGAAGCGCGTCTTGAAATTCCTCTGCTGCGCCCGCATGAGACCCTACGTTGAGGAGGGTTGAATAAGTAAACAGATAAAACATGTGAAGGGCAAACAAGCTGAACTCCTGGTGAGACCAGGTGGGTAAAATAGGACTAGACAGAACTCTACAGGCAGACACTCTCTAAGCCAAGTTACCAGCATAGGGTTGATGTCGAGGGTGAGCTGGTAGGTGATGATGATACTCGTCCCCTGCTGAGAAAACGTTCCTCATTACACAGAGTGCTGTTATCATCGAGAAGAATATGTCTCAGGGACTAGCTTAAGACTCGGTACAGTAGTTAAAGGATGTAGTCTAGTATGACATCACAGAGGATTGAGATACTGTATAGCTCAAATTCAATAAGCTTTTCTGATATCACGACTGTACGTCTAAAATAGGAACAAAATCTGTATATCACTTATTATATTAATTAAATTATTAAGCTCGTGGGAAAACGAAGAAATGGCCATCGGTTAATTGGCGTTAATCAAAGTCCATGAAGACAGGTATTACACAATGTATATAGTCCATAGTAAATTTTCTATAAACTTCAAGTAATTCTAGTAGAAGGATTAACGTTGCTCGAGATAAGACAGTGTACGGGACAAAAAAAGAAAACAGTGTAAATATATGGCCTCTAAAGTTGTCTGGGACGCTCCAAAAGAAACTCGATATCAGCCGTAGCTAAGTTCGAGACGTTACTCTGTAATAGTTGTAGGGGTTGCTGTGAATAGGGGTTAAATTATTTATAAGAATGTCTGGAATCTTACGGTTTTTACATCCGTAAGAACAATGGACGTTTAAGAAAGACATTTTGGCTCGAGCGATTGTCGTTGCACCCTGTGAACTTGGCTTCATCGCCAGTACGCTTGTTTTTATGTAATTATTAATGAACTGTAAAGCTTGGCAGCATATTATTCGCAGAAAGAACGAAACGTGCTTTCACAGATTTTTCTTTTCAATTGCCAGGAGAAAATATCGTTGAGCTAGTACATATCGGTGAGCGACACAATACTGGTTGGCTAAATATATCGCGTGTGGTCACGTTGTGGGGGGTTAGAAATTTAATATCGTTCGGTTGCAGCTACAAGGGCGACAAGAAACCCTCGCAAGGGTCTCCCAACATCTCCGTCGCAATATCGAATAATATTCCGGCTACACTGTATACATACAGTTGAGTAAGGTAGTAGCTATGTTGTCAGGTAGGTTGTATCCTTAAGTCCGGTTCACACGGCCTGCATGAATTTCCTGAGTATCGTAATGTTTTAAGAACGCCAAGTACTGCGCGTGGCTTTCTAATTTCGTTTTCTAAACAGCCAACGGCCTTGCCTGTCATACTCCGATACAATACGCCGGCATAGGTATGCTTGAAGCATGGAACAGGAAACAGAACAAAAGTATGAAGTACCTTTTTGTCCTGCTAACTTCTTCTGGAACTCACCAATTCCTCGTCGAGCAACTTCTTCGTTTCTCAGTCTTCTTCAACTGACCCAAACTTATAGACTGACTTAGGCCCAGGTGTAGCGCATTTAAAGTTAAGCAGAAGTTTCATTAAATCTAACGATTTAAAGTTTATGATTGGGTTAGCTCGAACGACTAGCTAGACCAATCCGGAATGAGTTTATTTAAGAACTGGTTTAAATCGCAGACATTTCTCCTGTACAATTATCAGGATTTTCCGAAGCCTCTCGTGAACATTTTATTCGTCGATTTTTCCTCTTGCAAAGTGAAATCAATTTATCTTGCTTTAGGCAGACGTAACCTTATTTTTTTCCTCGATGAAATCATCAATCGTTACTCCGCCGCGTTTACTTGGTGTACAGCTAAATAAGCGAGGGGGCAATTATCACTGTCGTCGATATTCATTAATTTTGATGATTTATATATATTCTCTTTCTTTTTTGTAACGTCGACATCCGATCTCTCGTTTGCTCCCTATTCTAGGCTATATTTTTGTGAATGAATCTTAATCACAATCTATAACGTGTTTTGCTCGCATTTGATAAGCAATCACGGAATATCAGGCGGTAGTTATTATCCCAGTAAGAGACAGCGAGTGGGTGTGACGTTCGTTGACATGGAGTTTGACGCGTATTGATTTTCGAAAATTCCGATACGAAAGGGTGAACTCCATTAAAGGCATTAGTTATACAGTCACATCAGATTGGAGACTCCATTATTAATCGACGTCAAATAAAGCTGGTAAACAATTCCAGAAGGCTGTCTAGCTTCGAGCTACGAGTCTGCCAAAGGAATATTAAAAAAAAAATAAATAAATCTTTAAGTCTCCATACCTCCTTCACGTTCTTCGAATCCTTTTTCTACGGTATCCGTATATTTTCAAAATAACCGAACGTAAGATTCTTAGTTACATCAGAAGTTTCTATAAAAAGATACTCCCTGCGATTAACATAAACGTAAGAAAATATTTAGAAAATCATCATTTATAAAATATCAAAGATCAAAATGACTTGTTGATTTTAATACGACTTTAAATATTTCTCGTTAAAAGTTGTACGATGTATAATCTCTTTTATTATTATATAATTCGAATAATATCTTTATCCAAGCAATACTATAATAAATACAGCATATAATATTACTACAAAGCCTCTTAAAATCTTACTATTAATTGCACGAGCAATTTCAATTATTTCTTTTTCCTATTCATATCTATTATAGATCAGAACTTGAATCTCGCGGTTTAATAACCTGTCTCAGTTGCTTCATAATTGGCCAGCACTAATTACGCCGACACGACTCTTACCGACTGCTATTCACGAAGTACTAGTGAGCGCAATGATACTATCGACGACTTAGGGTAATGAATATTTAAAAGATATCAGATGGTATAAAAGTTCTGAATACATAAACTGAAAATACTCTTGTAGTGGTTTCAGTACTAATTAAAGATTGAAACCGTGACGCGTGACTGTTTTATCTAATTGCAATGCATAGTCACGAACGTGGTGCAATTGAATAAGTGCTGATAAAATGTAAATACAAAGTAATGGCGTTGACGTCGGTGTTTGTAGTCTCAAGTGCTTGGAGGTTAGGTATAATTTTTTTTGTTCGCCCTGCGCAAACTTATAATGGCGCCTTCGTCTTGCTTCAACCGATAATTGTATACATTTTCATTTTTATTTTTCCTATTTTTCCCTCCCCTATTTTTCATAACCCTTTTACTTGCTACCTTACGTGCCTTATGCTGTTATATCCCATCCAGGAGCCAAAAGATTCTTATGGCTGTAGTCGAATTTTTATTGATTCTATCAGAAACGTTTTTTTTTATATGTAACCACCATTTAATACAGACGCTGGCTTCGTTCGAGGCTATTATGGGCTTCTGTATAAACACGCCCACACGTATAACAACGACTAAACTACCTTGGACCCAGCATCCTTCCTGGTGTATCGAGCAGATCAGGCAGGAAGAGGATTTCTAGTAAATGGGGAAACTTAATTGTTAATGGAACGTTTAATTAGAAGAAGCAGGGGTGTAGTAGGTATATATATATATATATTGTCGTAAGGCATTCTGGAGCGATTGAGAAAATGGCTGGGCTCTCGCGTAACGTGCCATTAATAAATCGTTGAAGATTGCAGTAATTTATGAAGATTTATAATAAAAAGGTAAAAAGAGGGAGATCGAGGGATGGAATGGAGGATAAAAGAAGGGATGTGCCGAGATATCAAGCCACTTGCGATTTTCAAGATGAAAAGGACGTGGAACGAGTAATCACCCATGGAATAAACGCAGCTTCCCACAGCCAGGGAGAGAGAGAGAGAGAGAGAGAGGGTAGATCTTAGGGTGGATTCTCAATACATAGCTATCTTTCCTTTTTATTTTTTTACTCTAATAAGAAACATCTTTCAAGAATTCGTGTAAAAGGCAAAATGTTTTATTTGTGAGAATATACTTCTCAATCAATAACTTTTGAGACACTTGTTTATTTATTTCTAACTGTGATATCGAGCCAATAAACATTTTTCAAACCATAAAACACGACTCGTAACGACCCATGGGAACGTCTAGAACTACTTTGACCTTTCAACTTTCTATACTTCCACAAGGTTGCACCTACCACCTGTTACGATGTATCGGTCGTTTACACTTTCTCAATAAATTACGAGAATCGTACGTGTGCAGTCCCACGCGTGCGCGAGATACAAGTTTTCTAGGAGACTGAGAATAGCATTAAGGATTCACTGAAAAATTAAGAGAAACAATTCATAAGAGTTCCTTGCTGGGGTGATTGTAAAAAAAAAGATGCCCCTAGAGGTTCAAGGACGTTTTTTTTTATCTCTGCTAAACGATTATCAGGATGATTTAATTATACAAGAGGAACATTAACCCATGATAGGAATTGAAGATATATATAATGCACTGACACCTCGCGTGTTCCTTTATGTACGAATGCCATGAATGAAAATGTCAGGTTTTCCCTTAATTAAAGGTACAGTCCATTAAAATTACTAGATATTGAAAAACGTCCTAGTAAAGCGTGCCTGGGTTATTAACTAATGCACTTACTCCAAGCAGGTTACGTGATCCGAGTATAGCTTGATAAATAAAATATAATATCACGAGTGCGATACCCACGTATCTTTCAGACGTTTCACGTCTCTCGGGAGGCATAAATGAAATAGAGTACACGAAAAAAAATAACAAAAAAAAATTGGTACACTCCATAGTCGAGTGTAACAACTGAAGTGCATTGGTGTAAAATTGATGCGGTGAAGTGGATGCGGCACGATGTTTGACCGTAAGAAAAGAAAGGAAGAAGAACAAAAGGTGTCTAACGGTATTTCGAAGAAAAAGAATTTTCAGGTAAACTCACCTGTCCACTAGTTCATACAGTATTTAATGGTTCTCCCGTTACAACTTTGAGAATCACTGTAATCTCAAGTATCCTTTAACCTGTTGAATCGACGAAGAAATTCGTTAAAATTCACTCAGCGGTGTTGTCGTCGACCTGGAGTTATATAAAGATACCCCAAATTATCGATGCCATGAGATTGAATTGCCGTAGCCATATTTCTTGATTGAACGGAATATCTCAGAGAGCTGATATATCATTAGAATAATATGCAATTACTGGAAAGTCATGCGGCATAATGGCGGTTTCTATTTCCCATTAGAAGAACGTAGATCGAGGTTGACAAATGCTAACATAGTTTGTCCATTGGAACTAACAGGTAGGACCTCCAGCGTAACATGATGGTGATGCTGGGACGAGGAGGGAAGCTGTATCGATTGGACGCTTTGCCGGGGAGCACCACCTTCTCATTCCCAACCTTCATCCTCCTCATCCTAACCCACATTTTCTTCCACGTCTACCTCCGGTTTCTACGTTAGGCTCTTGGCGCTCTCAAGATTGGTTCTACAGGCCATTCGGAGTATGTTTCCAAATTTTACTGCCAGTATTTCTACCGTTTCTCCGATCCTTATTCATCTATACGTATGCGAGAAAGATGTAACTACTTTCGCAGTACTGAAACTTTATTTCGTTTCGCACCCTCGAAAGGTACAGACAACAATACAGACTTTGCGTACGTTTCGAAATTCACTGTTAATGCTACGCGAGTATTCGTTGTGTCTCTGTTTACTTTCAGGCAAAAGAGTGAGACAGAACAATGCTCGCTGAGCTGTCAGTGAATTTTAGAACGTGCCCTTAGTAAGCAACTGGCTACCCGACGGTGACCGCCCGTGTACTTGCCAACTTAATAATACAATTCCCTTATACGTAGACCGCATATATACGTATATATAGGCATAAGTAAACTTGTAGCGTGCGTACGAGATTTACCAGTGAAATCAGGAGTAAGGAAATTTGCATTTCAAACAGGTTTGCTACGTTCCTCAAGTTGGGTTAAGGTAATCTAACCTCTACTGTGAATTCAATCCCTCGACAATAGTGCAGCAAGAAACAACACGATTCCTCGTGCTTATATATTCTGCATTTTCGACACCTTCTTGCGCTCAAATTACCATCTAGGGAATTTTTGGTTAATGTATATAAGACCGTAAATCGATGCTTCAATGATTGATTTGTTTAACTACATGAGTAGTTGTAGTTTGCCTAAAATCCTTTTTTCAGCAGGAACCTTTGTATAATTCTATTAGAGTTTCTCTATGGATAATCACCTGGTTCGTCTTACTAATTGTCACTTAGCTCGTCATATTTTCAGTTTGATAATTTTGTAGCGGACGTGAATTGAGACGTTGCAAAAATCTCGCTGTGTTATTACGTTAGAATTAACGGTCCTACCGCCATTAGAGGACCT
>JARPRG010000508.1:582224-629760 GCA_031001745.1 Hartigia nigra
GAGAGAGAGAGAGAGAGAGAGAGAGAGAAGAAATTTTCATCAAGTGGTTTCGAGACCCTAGACTTATGCCGAATAAAAAGGAATAAAATATCCAAACCAAATGATTTTACTATAGGAAGACACAGTACAATGATGTCACACTCGTTCATGAAAGGACCTTGGTCAATGAAGGTGTTCCAGTATAGTTGCATAATGGTTCATACAACAAAAAATAAAAAAAAAAACATTCCACGTCACGTCTGTCTACGGAGGACACTGCTGTACATTAACGCTCAGGATAAAAGAGCAATATAAAATACGAATGCCAGGGACAATATTTATGACAAGTATAATATCACAATTAATTTAAATTCAATATAATGACTGTGCCCTAACTTCGTAAATCGTCTATTCGTACGCAGAGTGTTCGATTTCGTTACAGTCCCGAAGAGGGAATGCAGTAATACTATACGATAACTAAATTATAACACGCTCTAATAGTGTAAACGGATAACCAAGTACTAAGTACCAAGGTAGGTATAACCGAACGGCAACGTGACACAGATCAAAAAGATTCAAAGGATTTAGCAGCAGTTCTAAAACGGTATACAGCGTGCCAGTATCCGGCGTGAAAACAAGAGAAAGACATTTTCGAATGGTAGCCCGGGTATGGGTAAAGGAAGAAATAAACGTGTAAAGCGATTCAAAACAAGGAATAAACGACGTATAGGAAAATCTGGCACGTAGCCTGCGCCTCCTGGGGAACTAAATACTGGAAGCGCGAAAATACCATTGGCGAAGTGTTAAGAAGAGGAGCACGACGAAACGGCGCAACAGGAGCAACAACAAGAACAAGGCACCTCCTAGTGCAGCTTAAAGCTAGAGCACGCGGAACCACAGGAACGCACTTGACTGTCTTCGCGTCTCCTCACCGGAGAACAAGGAACAACAACAAGTAATAACACGGCTCACACACTGACACTGTTAACACTGCCAATAGTCAAGCAGACTATGGATGACTGTTCACGAGTGCAAACTCCACAGTGTTGGTAGCGAGAAGGAGAGACGGCACAAAACGAGAGCCGACCGACGAAGCAGAGCACACGGACGATACTACACTCTATTCTTCGACAGTCCGTCGTTCCTTCTCGCTGTAGCATCTACCCACACGTCGTGTAGCAAGCGTATATGGTATATATCACTCATATGCGTGCATATATACATATATGTAGACGTACGGATACGCGGACGCGTAACCATAGAACCGCCCGTATGTAAAGACATGAATATATAAAGTCAATAGACGTACTATACTATAGACGCACGAGTGGTATATACCAATATGAATACAACACGATAAAGCGTATACTATATATAGTTATTACATATCACATGTACTATACATAGCATTTAAATGCGTTGCTATAGTGAGATGCATATATATATATATATATATATATACTAATATGGCTGCTGCTAAGCGCATTAGGGTCTCTTACTAGTACGTACTCGGACAGAACGAAGTATTACTGTAAGCGTACCAATACTGTGGGCTAAGAGTAAAGTACATTGAGGTTCGTTTAAATATATGCGGTCATGCGAATGCATGTGGTAATAGTTTTATATACTGATAAGTGGCGAAGGAAGCGCAGAGTGTAATTCGTCACCGAATTTGTAAGGAAGTCCGAAAGAGACTTGATTTATCTTACGTTACACGTTCTTTAAGTTCGTACGAGTTTTGTCACCGCGGTTACTTTCCGTTAGGATTGTACGCTGGTACATGAGTACGGTGGGTTTATCGTTTCTGTTTCTAGCTTATTTGTTAATCCCACGCGACAACATTCCACCTACGAAACCCGCTCGCTCGGTCTGCTCTTGATTTTTCATCGAGCTTCTGAGCATTGTGGACAGTGGAGTGCGTGTAAATAGACTGTCGAGTACATGGAATAGGGCATGTAATTTTGTGTAACTTTTTTTGCCTGTTAATACCGCGTAATTGGATCTTACGATCCTACGCAAATGGGTCCTAGGCGAATCACGCAGGTGTACCCGACTGCGGAAGTAAAACGGGTACGCGTGGGTGATAAGTAGATAGAATGATTTTTTTCTGTGTCCAACTTAAAAAAGAATAGTTATGTCCACGCAAACATCCCCAAGCATCCCATGAAATAAGAAGTTTCTCGTTCCCATTGTAATTGGGTCTTTGGGTCT
This sequence comes from Hartigia nigra, assembly GCA_031001745.1. NCBI lineage: Eukaryota > Metazoa > Arthropoda > Insecta > Hymenoptera > Cephidae > Hartigia > Hartigia nigra. Next base: position 584,415 of record JARPRG010000508.1, read on the forward strand.
TTGGGTCCTACGCACAAACAGACTCTGACTAAATTAATTGTATGTAAACTCTCGTAGCACTGGCACACGACCTAATTACGGTTAATACGCAATAGCATATCATTATTTATCACTGTATCCTTCCTACACGTATTAAATGCGTCATTAACGTGCCAGGAGACTAAGGGACTCGCTCAGAGCTATCCTTGGGTTTACAAGTGTGCAATTGGGTCTTGGCAAGGTATCGTGGCTGGTGGAGAACCCTACGCAAACAGGCCCAGGGCAAACTACGCAGGTGTACCACAGAACGCAACCGGATCGCGTGGGAATCGGCTATATCGGACGATTTACAATGGGCCGCTTCTTCGCCCACTCACTATCGATTCCACAAGTTGTGAGCGAGTTTCGATTGTACAGAGGGATTATGATGTCTGTAAGTGGTGAAATAAACAAAATTTTTATATATAACAAGGATCACATGGATACGGAAATCGATAACGTATCCATAATGATAGTTACGGTACCTATACGAATACGTAGTTCGGTATGGCGGATGAGTCAGGATCTTATTAGCTTGCTCGACTGTGCGCGGACAAAAGAGTAGCCGAGCGGAATTTAATTACTTGGCCTGAATTAAATGACTGATCTAATTTCTCGGATTTTTCTCGGCACATCGGTGAGCCATTTCTCTTGTGACATTTTCTTCTCTCTCGTTCTCCTGTCTCTCTCTCTTATTTTCTGTATTAACTGTGTGTGTCCATTGTTCGGTATACGTGACAGTTTGGAATCCTGTTTACGTTTCCGGAAACTCTCGACGAAGGACGGTTTTGTGCGACGCGTGATTAATTGAATTGCCCTCGCATTTAATTGTGCTCTTCTAGGCCTTTACTTTGAGAGATCGTTGCCTCGTAGATCCAGGATTCTATCAGGATTGGAGACTGGGACGATTTAGCTTGTTTTCAGTTTCTTCTGAAAATCAATCAAACTATATTTGTTACTTGGTCTCACGGTCCTTATATTGTGATTGAATATTATATTATGGAAACTCGTTACTCACAATGATGTGAATTCCTTGAAAACAGGTTCCAGGCATTCCAGTACTGGATCTATATGGTAGTATAACGCATGAATGACTTGGTATAATTGATAATCCGCATTGATCATTTTCTCCTTGTCATTCAGCATGTGGTATGTATATCAAAGATGACAGCAGAAAATTTACTATATCGAGGACTACAGTGATATCTTTAGATGTTCTTTAACACCATGCAGGATGTTATTTTAGGACGTCCTCAGGGCGTCTGAGAGTGATATTATTTTACCAAGGATTACTTTATAATTTTTAAAGAGGGGCAAAAAAACTAAATTACTCCCACCAGTTTATATTCCAAACGTTGGTATTTCAATGAAATACACTGCCCACGCATACCCGGAGAACAGTGACACGTAAACCTATCTTAGTCAACAAGTGGAAACCTGTGTCAATATAAATTTTCTTTTTTACCACAACGTGGAATAAGTATAGATATTTCGTTGGCAGAGAGAAATAAACTCACGAGAAAGAAACCAGCGCGCATAAAACAAGATCTTCAACTCGTAGATGGGTCATGGTCTCCCGAAGAGAACAGTTCACCTCCCGGGTCGTTTCAAGGCACCCTGACATATACTAGAGCCCACGCAAAACAGTTCAGGGACCGCGCGTCATGTTCAAGAACTGACAAAGTCCTGACGAATGCTATCTTCTCTTATCCTGGGACAGAAACTAAAGATCGTATGCACGAGAAAGACGGATGTAATTGGTAATAGCTCGAAGCGAGATTCTATCCAGAAATCCTTATGAAAAACATTAAGAGATGTTTTTTACCAGCTGGTGATGCCGCAACGAGCGATAGAAAGTCCGTGGGGTATTACATTAACAGTGACAGACTGTAGGCACCAGGCATGGACAATAGTTACGCCGCGCCTCTTCACCGTAGCAGGAAAGGGAGAGGGTCTCGTCATAGGCCACCCGCGGTAAATGCCCTCTCACTGCTTCTAATTCATTAAAATACCTAATACTATAGTTATATATTAGAACAAAACGGAATCGCGTGTATTAGTTATACTATAACGTAGTGTTTTCGTAGTCATTTATTTCACTAGAGTAAATACCGGTAAGGTAAGACGCTTCGACGAAAGTTTCCTGTGTATAAAAAGCGTACTACGGTTGATCCTGATATTTCGATAGACTCCTTAACGCTTCTGAATAACAGAAGCCGTGGACATCAGACTCACATTTGATGAGGACCACGCCGTTGTGAAGCTCGTCCATCGTCGAGGAATCCGTCGACGGTGCACTTCACTTCATTCGCGGACACGTGCCGCACGTAGGCATAATTACACTCGGGGCGTCCTCGCTGTCGTCTTCGGCGACAACAATGCGGCAACAAAGAAGTACTAGCAAGACGGTAAACATGGCCGCGGCGCCGGACCGCGTAGCCGTCACGCACTGAGGAAGCTTGATGGGAAACGAAGTTAGATGACTGAGAGGGCAGCACTGTCTCACAGGGATAGACTGTGAACTAGTGCTGCGAGAGAAAGAGAGACAGGACGAGTGAATGCTGTGGGTTGTGAGAGATGAGTCATAATTCCCGATGCAGATACTAGATGGCACTCTCGTTGATCTTTAGTTTACGTCTGATGCACGTTAGATGTATACGGAGTTATACAGCTCAAAGGTAACATTCCAATTTGACAGCTGTCAAATAGCAAACAGTTTGCAATATGAAGATAGCCAACAGTACAATCAGAAACAATAACAAAGCTATACGATATTACATTTTTCAGTCCTATCCACCATCATTATTCAGATAGTAATCTAATAAACATTTCGAATTTCTGATTAGTTTAAATAAAATGCAGCATTGACTTATTTTGAAAGTTCAATTTATAGAAATATATATGAATATTATAAAAATATAATAATATAAAAATTATAAAATGAAAGCCTTGGTATAATCGGTTGGATAAGGGGTTGAAAGCGAACTAATACGCTCAAGCCGAACGAGCCTGTATATACCGAAGTACAGCAACCCAGTCATTGTTATGAACACGCTTCTTCAGGAAACAGACATATCTACCGGCAATGCCGTGCACTTTATATTCTTTTGAAAATCAAAGAGCATAATGAATAAGAAGTATTGTTTGAAATGTGCACAATCCATCTCCAGACTTTAGAATGTCAGTAGCAGCGAATAGAATAGTATGATATGCATGTACGTTGCTGGAGCATTGGGTCAGGACTGAGTAGCAAAGGTCGTGTACCAGCATAAGACGTTGTGACTCGGTCACTCCATCATGAGATTATTGTGAAGTTAATTAAATGGCTCCAAGAGAAGGGAACAGAGAAAATTTTGGCCTATTCAAGAAGCGTGACGCTTAGGTCCCCGGTGCATCCCGTGAGTCTAGCTGTGCGTACAAACGAGCCAAGCTTCCAGCTGCACCGTAACGATACAACCAACCCCTCCAGGTCAGAGCTATGCATCGGAGTACAGTATACTGCAAAAGTTCAAAACTCCTATCCTCCTCATTCCAGTATAACTCCTGAGACATTTAGAAAAAAAATAAGGTCATACTAATTATTGAGTTCCAAGGCAAAAAACGTTTAGGATGCTTGAAAAAGTATCCAGGCACGACACATGAGACTCTAACAAGGCGAAATCCGACACTGCGGAAGTGCATGCGTTTCCGACGCGTGCACGCAGACCGTGAAGAATACCGAACAGCGAGGACTTAACTGAAGAGAGAAACAAAAGAGAAATGCAAAAGCGATGCACCAATTTTTGTCGTCCCTTATCACTCTATTTCTCTCAATTGGATTGTAGAGAATTAAACAAAAAAATTACAAACCACACCCCTGTGAACATAGTGGCCAGCCGAGAAATAAAGATATGAAAGTCGGTAATACAGCGATTCTCTGGGATCCAAGTGCAGCGGATGCAAGAGGACGTTTGCCGGTGCAACGCAGAGATGGCGAGTCAGTTTGTTTTCGTTGGTAATAATCCTTGGTGTCTACCAATGAGTTTGCGTTGGAGCATCCCCACTACCTGCGGGTTCGCTCTATGCTCTCCACCGCCTGCACTCTCTTTATCCCCTCTTATTTTTGGTGAGGACTGAAACGAGGTCTACATTTTAGTACGCATTAGAACGTCCGAACATGATAAGTTTTTCTATTCGAGGTTATGACGCAGGCTTATCACCAGACCAAGTTCCGATGTGAGTGTCTTTCCTATGGTTCTAAGGCGTACCCGATTATCGACCAACTACTGTTTAACATTGATGTGACATGTCTCATTAACACAATTTTATTATTCATTACCATTCGTATACCGTATCGGTCACTTCACTAATTTCATTCACTAACGTTCGATCGTTCTCTTCTTATTTCAGGGACCGAAAACCTCACGTGTCGCTTCATTCAGCTGAGAAAGGAAAATGGGAAGCTGTTCACGGGTCGCAAGTATTCTGCGCAGGCGGGTTGGGAGTAAGTAGAAGTAATTAGTATACAGTATATGCAAGTAAAGCTTGCGAGGATTGAATGACTGCTGCAACACAAGTGTATATTCTGGATAAAGAAAAATTTCGATAACACGAAATATCAAACAGTTCTCAAGCTACCGATAGAGTACACAAAAAAATCCTTGATGCATTTCTTTCATGTAAAAATTTGTCTTCAAACAAACTTTTCCTGCCTTCTTTTCACGAGTATTCAGGCTTTCTCGAACGGATACTTTGTTTCGCATGAAAAATAATGTCCACAGTGTCCCCGCGGGACAAAGTCGGCCCTGATAAGAAGAACCTGGAGATGCAAACATTAAGCGCAAACAGAGCCTAGTGGTATCGTCTCACCAGCAGATTCATAATTACGTTAGTTTTCCCGATGGCACTCGTTCAGAATTCGAAAATAGTTCGCATCTCGCACGCGGTCACCAACTAGGTTCTCCCATTCGCAAGTAACATGGGAATAATTACGTGGTTGCGTAACGCGATAACCCAAGGCATCTTGTTCTCACTTTACGCGTATACCCGTGCACATTTTGCTACACTTATACGACTAGAGCGAAGAATCTGTTATCGAGTCTACGAATCGGGGATTCTCAGATGCTGCGCTTGATGCATATTTAATACACAGCAATACAGAATAACATATACAACACTCGTCTAACCGGACACCTAGTATTAATGCGATACCGTTTCTGGTCTCAAAGTATAACACAGCGAGTACCAGAAAGGTATAGACTTTTGAGCGCTGAATAAATTTTCTTCTTTCATTTCTAGTCTTTTAAATTCCATTTGCGACATATACACACGGTTATTTAATAGAAACGCACCACCTGAAGTTAGTCCGTCCATTTGATTTCTATGATAGAACCATGTTCAGGTGGTGCGTTTCTACTGAATAATACTGTGTCTATATTAATAATAGATATGGCATCTGAATCCCAATAGGAATATAAAAATGATAGAGCCCGATATTTATTTCCCAGGACGATTGTCCAGCGCATGCGTTTCATTTCGATCGTTATTCGGAATCTGTATATATTAAACATTGAAGCGCAGAGATATGACATCCGTGGAATAATGCAAAAAAAAAATATGAAAAATTATTTCAGATTTATCCTGCGACAAATGCGCGAGGAGTTTCCCACAATAATGGCTGACGTGCATTACAGAGTGCTCAAGAAGAAATGGTCCAATTTACTTCAGCAGTACAAAGTAAGGACGCACTACTGTAATCGATATAACGAGCTAAGCGTAATTTATAAAGAATCATAATTTTTGGAAGGAACTGAAAAATCCAGTACACGGAGACAGGAACAAGGCGGATGACGTATCCTGGCCATTTTACACGGCGATCGACGAGGTCCTTGGATTCGCACAGAGGACGTCTGTTCTCGTTGATGACGCTGATGATGGTCCCATCGATCCTCACGAATTTCTCTGCGTATCCGTAACGCCCGACGAGACTGCCTCACCAGACGAGGATATTGACACTGATAAGGATTACAAAGACTGGAAGAGTTCCAAGGATTCCATAGATGCTTTTCAGCGTATCCAAGCTCTAGAGGAAGATTGTTTCATTGAGATTGAGAAGATTCCGAGAGCACTGAATAATTCAGTGAAAAATTCAAGGTATTAATTATTATACAACCTCTTCGTCATACCCCACATCATTACCATAAGTTCGTTCACCGTGTATCTCATGGTAAAATAAATGCTTGAGTCACTTGTATCGGCTGGATTCAGCGACTAGGCGGTAAGGTAGAGAGTCACAACGATTATCTGCCGTATTCACGTAGATGGTAAGTTACGTATTCAATTAAAATGATGAAATTCCAGGAGAGCAAATCTCGTGGAATCAAGAAACTTACACGAGAGTAAGGACAATCCTATTTCAAGATTACCTAGAGCAACTCAATTATCGCTGAAGACAGTTCAGCCATCGGCAACGATATGCGTCAAGGATCTGTCCAAGTTAAAGCGCAGTCGGGAAAATGCGTACCAGGAGGCGAATGGCTGCGGCGCAAGTAGCCAAGACGAGTATACCAAGGAACGTGGTAGGAAAGTGAGAAAAGTGGCTGCTGATCGGGATGAGAGTCACGAATGTGCCACGGAGCAGAGACTTGTGGAACTTCTGGAATATACGAAAAGACGGGATGAGGAAAATAGGTCGATAATGATGAGAATATTGCATGCCGTAGAGAAGATTGCCAATAAAATGTGAAACTAATGAGTCAATAAACGTTCGATACTGCCTAATTAATGATTGATCAAGTTAATGATATTCTTAAATACGAAAATTTCGTTAATACCGGGCAATGTAGTGTTGCCCAGATCGGTTTATTGTTAGCTGGTAATCTTTTTTTTCTTCTCAGCAATCACGTGACCCTACTCGTAATCGGTTATTAGTATGTACACGGTCGAGTATCAAGGACACAAAATAAGAGCACGAGGTAGAGAAAGAGAAGGAGACAGAGCAGTGCGTTGTTCCCGCGAGGAAGCAGGAGGGAGAGATTGAGCGTGAAAATAAAGGAGTGAAATATAGCGAGGACAGGGAGAATCGAGAGAAAAAGAGAATGAACCAGGAGAAACTGAGCGTCAGTGAAAGAATGAAATAGAGGGTATGATGCACGTGGCTCGCATCTGCTCCTCTGGCAAGTGACCCTTTGCTGACCCTCAGCAAGTACCAATAATTAACTCGGCCGATCGCGAGAGCCCGTCCAACGAATAAGCGCTTGCGTCATTCGGGCCGCGTTCTCATGAACGAGCGCGATACCTCTCCATTCAGTCATTCCACTGGCCATTATTAACCACCCTACAATCCTCCCCCTATTGTTTTCACTTTGCTAACCGGCAGCACCTCGTCTCGTCATCCTCCTCCACCTAGGATCCATTTGCCCCAGGTAAACCAAAGGAATTATTTTTCATTCTCGATATTCTCTCTTTCCTTTCTTATTTTTTTTTTTTAATTCTCGCCTCGCTGTGGCCCCCGCAAGAGAATTTCTATTATATTAGCCTTCGTAGGGAACTGTGCCAAGTGGACCTGATACACGTGAGAAAGAACCCAAGCGTTGTTTCAATTTAATCACACCTAGGCCTTTTTAAGAAAATAAAGAAGAAAAAACCAATACACTTATGGGACTCGGACGTCATTATTACAAGAATAATGAAAATAAATTAAATCTTATGGTTTGATGCTTTTCCCTATAGAACACAATTTTTTTTCTCTTCGCCTTTTCATAACAAGCCATGGAAAGCGCCAAGACGTAATCAAGTGGGTCATCAGCTTGAAAGGAATTTTCACACTTTCCTTAGAAAATGATCTCACTGGCTGTCTGGGATTTACGGTTCATTTCTTACAAAGTACTTCGACGAATTGTCCAACGCAATATCCGTTCGCAATACGGTTGAGGCGTGACCTCGAGAGACGGCAAATTTAAGGCTAAGGTGTATCAATGTATATGTTTTAAGGACTCACCTTTCTGTCCCACTGAGCCAAGGGATTGTAGCTTTTTCCATCCCTTCCAGCCTTTTTTCCATAGCATGCCAGCCTTTCCTTTTCTGTGTCCACTTGCTGACATTAGCTCTGGGGTACTTGTCCTACCCAATCCTCTTCTGAGTGATCCCAAGCCAGATCTGGAAAAAAAAGTAAGATGAATATTTACTCTCAATTAAATCCTCCCTCGACAATATTTTAGAAATAATAATAGCATATTGCCGACAGAAATCTTATCAGTGATATTAAATGGAGAACAAAGCACCGACATGTTTCCAGACAATAAAGACGTTATTGTATGCATTACAAGAATATTACTTCCATCCAAGCACACACGCTGTCTAATTATCCAATAAAATTTTACTTAGAATCAAAGATAACATGTGCTTTTAACGAACCTGTAACTAGCACTTGAACTGCCACTGAAACCGCTGTCTAGGTCGCAGCCGATAGGCGACAAGAGTTCATCAGTAGGACCGACCGTCGCCAAGAGCTCGTCAACGGAGACGTTAGTATGATTTTGGGCTACATCAACATCGGTACCAGCACTTGGCATCAACATGGCCTCCACGCTAAGATTCAATTCCCCTAATACTCGACGATGGCCTGACTGGACTCTCCGTACTTCCTCTGCCACCAAGTTGCGCTGCGTACCCTGTGCTCGGCGACATTGTCGGCTGCAAATTAACAAGTACATGAACCAACTATTAATACTATTCCTTTTATTTACTCTACTATCACTACCCTATCGCAACTGGCCACTGATAACCCGTCCTGCAGAAAATCCTCATTGTGGAAGAGCATACGTCATTCTGAGCAACATCGTATCTCTCCTAGAGTAAATTATGCTGATAGGATTCTTAGAACAGTGCGAGAAATCACACGTAGACCACAAGGGTTCAAGAGTAATGCGAAATTACACAAAGTCCTAATTACAGAAGACAATTAACTTATATCACTAACAATATTGGTTTGAAGAAAACACTGGTACCTGAGTTCAGAGATTTCTTCATAGATATTTTCCTCGGTACCGTATCGGGTCACATAGGTATGACGTTTCAGAGGTTCAGGTTCGTGTAGTGGAGGTTGCTCCGGTGGCAGAGGTCGATGAAGACGACTAGGTCCTGGTTCATAATACGCATAAGAGTAGTCCTGATGATGACGCGTTGAGGACGTAGACGGACTGGCCTCGACGACAATTGTAGGAGTGATCTGTCCTAGAGGAGGTGGATACGGCGGTGGCGGTGGAAACTCCAGGTTGGCTCGTCGTGGTCCTGGAGCCAGACCTGGAGGACCCGCACCCAGGGACGAGGCCATTGCTCATCCTTTCCTCATCCTAAGAAGATACTCTTGCTTCCTTTTTTTCTCTTGGCTCAATCCTAGGTCGCCATCGCTGTAACATTGACATTAATGAGTACGCTTTAATATTTTTTTTTTCTTCAAGCATTACTATTCGTTATTAAGTGAAACCTGGTCGTTGAACTTTTAATTGACAATTGTAACCATGTAAAAATTCCAAACTGCCATTAATTCTTTTTACTAGGTTTACATTCAACAATTCTTATGGCACTGCGGGTACGTACTATTTACATAGTCTATAAGAGCCATTAAGAGACATTAGCATTATTGACGCAATAATTGTGTGTGCCGATAAAGGAGACCTATCGTGACTAGTGTACCGGAACCGTATAATGGTACTTGACTAAATTCTTCAAGAGTGTACAGCGTGGTACAAATTCATTCTTCAACTAGAGGAACCTTATAGTATTTGATACACCTTGACGACTGTACGGTTTAAGCGTAACCAATGAATATTAGGTTGGGATTTGGATTGACGTTATTCCAAGAAGAATACATTGACAAAAAATGTCCCCAAAAGACCAAATCCAATTTACCAGTGTCAAGAAGAGTCAGAGAAGGTTGACTAGAGCAGTGGATCCTGTGTGAGCGGAAGTCGATTACGGAAGGAGGACACAAAAATCAGAAAGGAAGACTACAATGATAAGATATGCCATTAGATAAGAGTGATGAAAATATAGGGGGAAAAAAAAATAAAACAGGTGCCCTGAAGCAACCAGGAAGGAATATTCTACAGTCAGACATTATTCTACACGAGTCTTATATCGTGCATGAGAATTTGAGGGTACGACATTAAATCGAGCGGTCGACCCTGCCTTAATGACTTCCCTGAGTCAATTATATGGCCGATGCCCGCATCGGCTCATTACTCGTTACGCAAAATGAATTACCGAAGGGGGCCCAAAGGAACGATAAGATATAAGAAGAACGTTCCCGGTTCATATGTCCAAAAGAGGTTAGCGATTGTAATCAATTGAAAAACAGAAAGGCATTCCGTATAGAGAACGAAAACTATCTATCAAATTTTGTGTATTTTTCTCGAATTTTACAGAAACGTCTCTCTTCACGGAGTAAATTTGAATTTCAAAAATACAACGTATTGTCTGTAGCAACGTATACAAATATCATAGACTTCATGTAATGTACAAGTAAATCTATAGAAATACTCTTATAATCCCTATTTCGAAATAATTTTTTTTATTACTCTTTAGCCGGCAATATTCCTTTGATTTATGTATACATATAATGTCTTATTCCCTCTGGCTTTACCGATAGTCAACGTCTATTATTAGTCTCTATAGGTAGATGTAGAATGTTAGCATAGGTATGTATATATTATTAAAAATAATTTTTGAGAAGAAATCGTGCATAGGGCAAGCATTCAGGGGGGCCATTTTGTTGCGACAACGAAATATATGCCTGGGCCCTTCTAAACGGCGTGTTTTGTCTCGTTACGACGCGGATGGAAGGGCGAGTGGTATTTCTGTTTCGCCGGGCGGAACCCCAAATTACTTTTAAAGGGTCTCCTGGGGCCCTGAGGAGTCTGTCCCATTGGAAGGGACTCTGTCATTTCGAGGACCCGTGCTTCTTATTCTTCTTCTTTTTGTATTTCTTATCCTCTTCTTCATTCTTTCTAAATCCTACTAGCCACTCCGTACAATTTTTCACGCTTGCTTTACGGCAATAATATTAGACTGACGTCTCCACGTGTCTCTGGGCTTTCAGTTTTTACAGTAACATTTCACTAGACGTCGATTTTAATAATGATTTTTAGGAAATTTTTCACGATGCCATCCTTGTCTTCGCTATTAAATCTAAGTACTTATAAAATCTCTCAAACTATTTCAAGACGGTGTTTTCTGTCAGGCTCAGGTGTGTCAATTCAAACGAATCTATTGAGTCTTCACGGCTGAACGTGTCTATAACGCTAATACCGTCCTGAACAGAATACTAAGCAGTAAATAGAAGAGTGACTCGTTTCTTGAATGAGAAACATAATGGATGCTTCAAAAAGATTACTCTTCGCCTCCTTGTTATTTATTGCACCTGCAAGTTGATTTTCGATTCGCTTAAAGTGCGCGCATTCCATCCTAGTTAACCAAAAGAACTTGCTGTGCTTCTTCTAGCTACCTGAAAATTCCAAAGGAATGGATTCTTTTTTCCCGGTCAAACATTAAAGTTAAATTTAACCTCTTGGGCAACGACTCGTATGGATTTTGAACGTCTGACCGCCAAAAGAACGCACCCGGCACCTGTGACAAACTTCAACGGAACGCGGTTTATACAGCGGCAACAAAAATACTAAGAAAAACTCTGTGGAGGAGACTCACCAGTAACCGTTCCTAGTCCCAAAGGGAAGATTCCACTTGAGAAAGATACATTACCCACACACAGCGTCAATAAGTAACGGAGTCTAGATCAATAATATACTTAATTACATTAAATTCTTACTGATAACTGACGAAACTTCTAGAGTAAGTTAAGGGCATATAACAGGGGTAATTTTCTTCTATTAAATAGTTTGGCGTTCGCCCATTGTTGTAGGCGCGCACGCCCTCTTGGACCGGTCAGCGGTGTAAAGAAGAAGAAAAATCAGAGTAGTAGGTTGGTGGCTTTATCCCTACTCTCTTTCTTACTGTGTACAGTACAAAAACAAAAGCTCGTCGAACACATTCACTTGATAACAATGTCAAACAGTATTATGAAGCAAACACAGATTTAATTTCTTACTAGAATTAGGCACACAACACAACACTGTGGAGACGCTGGAATGGCAAGTCTCGATCCCGATCGATAAAAGATTGCCGCGCTACTATGACACACTCCTCTCGACGGTTCGGACTCCACTGGTTGTTGACTGAGACGCGAACCGGCCGCGCCGCCTTGCGGACACTCAACTGAATCTCGTAGTATCGTTCGGCTAAACTCGACAAGACTCGCGTCCCATTGTTTCGGGATCGGAACGGCACCAGAACCTCGCGACACCAAAAGGTTATGGGCTAAAGGTGCTCTCACACTGAATAATATACAGTTTCAGATATCTGTAGATACCTATTGATGTTTTGTACTAATATCAGCAATACGGTAATACCTGAAAATTCTCTGCAAAGAGGAGATGCATCTGTTACGTTGAGTTAAACGAAGCAGATTCAATACTGGTTCGACAATTGACTTCGGCGGTTTAGGTACATACAAGTGAGGGTTTAATGGCGCCAGAAATGTAACCAATTACCTGTTTTTTTTTAATTACATTAAAAATTCGTATTATATGAGTGTTATTTTATAGAATTTTACCAGTTCTTGAATGCGAATGTTTAAATCATTGGAGGAACTTTGTATTTTATATAAATTGTTTTTGGTACTTGTGGAATTTAGAATTTGTTACGGATAAGGTTTTTTAGCGTACCTTCTGAATAACGGACAAAAAACTACTCCTTTCTTTCTGAGTTTAAATTAATCATAACGAATGCTTATGCTTCTAATGATGTAACTTACTGAGGTATTAAAGCGACCTGTAAACCTTGCTGGTTTGCGTATACGAGTAGAGACAGGATTAGAGAGAATAGGAAACTGTGGGACTGATTTAGAACTGAGGATCCGTTGATTTATCATCTTGACTCTATGTGGAAAGTTTAAATATGGCTGCTCTCGCGCTCTGGAAGATTATTTGGCAGTAGATAGTGGATTCATGGGTGCATAATCTTTGGAAAATCAAATGAAACTATACTCACTTTCAAAGTCCATCAGGTGAAAGGGTCCGGAATGCCGTTTTGCTAGTAGATAAGGACGCGTCGTTCACGTATAAAGCAAGCTCGAAGATTAATTCAAGATTCCTGCTGTTTAGGAAAAATGAATTATTTTCCTAATATGCCTACAACGATGATTTGTGTGACATCTTGCCACAGGAATATGGTGAAATTATCAATAAATTCTAAAGAAAGTACCCGTTGGTACAGCCAGCTGCAATGTGCTTGAGTACTAACGTAAATTTAATTTGAATTCATACAGGGTACTCTGATTATTGTCGTCAATTTAGTAAATAAATTGATATAGCAATTTTCAAATATAATAATGATATATACAACATTCAGTGTTCAGCAGCTGCTAAGATATCGTTGACAGTCAACGTTGTTCGAAGGCCCAACCGTGTGGAAAAATAAATTGTATTTATATTCGTTCCAGTAAATATCATTAAATATATTTACCTTTATTTCCTTTCAATATCCAATGCCGTATCAGGAGAATATAGAAACAGTATTATTTAGAAATAATACAATTACGTTTTGCATCGACAGTTTATGGAATTTTCGTTAGATCCAAACGCGTTTCGAAAACCTTCTAACGCGTTATAACTTCCTAATTTTAACTTTGATTCTGGACCGGAAAATCTTAAGACTGACGTAATTTCCGATAGAGCCAGTGAGATGAATTGTGCTACTTCCTCCGCAGTTATGCTCTCTCGATGCAGAACTCAATTTTAGGCCGTAAAATTCTAAAACTTTGTTTCATGCCATTAGATCCATTCATTGGAATAACAACACCTCTTAATCGTTTATGTTCATCTGCTGGAGAGCTCGATTTTAGGCCGTAAAATTTCGAACTGCACAGGACTTTCCTGTAGAGCCGCGTAGCGCAACGTAGTGCCACCTTCTACCACCTGATGTTCTACTGATAGTAAACTCGATTTTCGATGGCAAAATCATCGTTGCTCACTGAATATTTCTCTCGATACCGATGTATTCTTAGTATTTATTCAATAAACGACAACAATTCATGCGCACTCGAGAACATAGATCGTCAGGTTTAATTATTTAAATTACATGCATTAAGAATACGTTAGAGATACGCGTGATAAAATTGACTGATGCTCTGTTTGTAAACAAATGATAAAAATGCATAATGTATTTAAACAACGCCATATTTGTAGACACCGTGCGCATGCGCAGTAATGCTTATCGGAGTAAATAATTAATAATACACTTTCGTTTCACGGAGATACTCATGTTAATGGTATTTACTTGTATTAACGCAACAATTAGACTTTAAAAACGAATTTGCATCGCAACACGGAGAGTCTGACTGTTATCATTAGCAAGATGGCGATTGCGTGAACGAAGCATTGCGTGACAGGTTTCATCGTCTTCAAACGAATAATTCACTGTTGAAACGTTATAGTTAAACAGAAGCTCGTGCTGTATCGCCTCGGGATAAAATGCTGTTAGGAATAATTTTCAAAATCCCGCCATTTTGCGGACTACGACCCCACAGAGTTTTTTTACATTTTTATCGAGTAAAATTAGCATCTTGTACTCAGTCATATATAGATATAGTGTACGCAATGGATGAATATATTTATCAAACTACAGACTCTCTTGCAATGATAATATTAGCAAAGAAATCTAAAACAAGAATAGGGATGTATATCTCTATGGTTTAAAGAATGAGAAATATCAGAGTCCAAATATTATAATAGCGGATAGGAAGAAGTGTCACGGCGGAGGAATGATTTCATATAAATAATCAATCTATTTGTGCTCTCTGTATTTGTTGGGTTATCATTTCATATGCAAAAATAATGATAAAAGTATCAGTTGACCTTATCTCTATTGTTTGTTAACCAAGCATAAATTTTCGATGCCAGAAGATAATATGTATTAGGTAACAATGATCTGTGCTCAAGAAAATACTTATCGTCATCAAAGTCCTTATCAATCTCGGTGGTTATGACTAAATAACAAAAATTAAAATTAAATTCTCGACCACAGACTCTTTTGAGTCTATACCGAATTTATATACCCAAACTTCCATACAGAATACTAGTAAAGTCAGACTTTTAATTAACCTTTATTCGGAAGTATTGCGCTTAGTGCAGTTATCCCATGTATTTCATTTGTGCAGTATAATTAACTTCAATTGATGCAATAGTTTTGAATATTATTATTCATAAGCAAATATTTAATTAATAACTGTTATCAATAATTGTTATTGGCCAATTGGCAGTATCAATATTTTGGCAACCCAGTAGTTTGCATAGTCGAGATGGCAATATTGCATTATCCACTCATAAGGTTAGGGTTATCATTGGTTCTGCTGATAGGAGTAGCAATGTTGTACGACTTGTTTTGATCAGTATTTCCTGTGCTTCTTGCCAAGAAACATTGTTGAACATTGTAGTTCACGCATTAGCCATTGTTATACTGTTATCCATAGAAAGTAAATTACTTTAATAAGAAAATAATTACAGGTTCAATTTTGCTATTAATAAGTAAAAGGATTTTTGACCCTTTTAATTTTAACTTGAGAAAAAGAAAACGTACTAATCAGGATGTCGTACGGCTGGAAAGAATACGCAGTGGAACAGAAACCTTCAGGAGAGCTTTTGAAGCCGCTGCAGGTTCCGGTTAAGACATTAATGGCACCAGGACCCAGTAATTGTTCGGAGAGAGTTTTGAAATCTCTGCAGCACCAACTCCTTGGACATTTGCATCCAGAGACATTAAAGGTAATATTTATATGCATATTTAGGTTATGATGCAATTCATAATTTTTGTTTATTATTTCTTTTCAGTTGATGGATGAGATTAAGGCGGGTCTTCAATATGCTTTTCAAACTAAAAATACTTTAACATTAGCCATTAGTGCCGCAGGACACGCAGGAATGGAAGCTTCACTAGGTAATATTCTTGAACCTGGTGAAACCGTGCTTATAATTAAATCCGGAGAGTGGGGTAGCCGTGCAGCAAACATGTCCAGAAGATTAGGAGCACACGTAAGAGATTGTTTACAATAAAAGTGCGACAAAGATGGATACGTAGACATGTTCTTAACTAGGTAGAATTCCTGGAGACGGAACTAGGAGTACCAGCCACCCTGGCTGATCTGGAAACCGCTCTGCAGAAACACAGACCCGCAGCAGTATTCGTAGCACACGCTGAATCATCTACAGGAATGAAACAACCCGTGGAAGGCATTGGTCCTCTGACTCACAAGTAAGGTTATGTTTTTATTATTATTAATATAAATTTAATAAAAGTGTTATATAATTCTACAACTTCTCAGATACGGCGCACTTCTGATAGTCGACACTGTAGCATCCTTGGGTGGCGAACCGTTCTACGCCGATAGCTGGGGTGTGGATGTGGTTTATACAGGAAGTCAGAAGGTCCTGGGAGCACCTCCAGGAATCACTCCCATTTCCTTCAGCCCCACTGCCGAGTAAGTATATCTAGATGACGTAGTATTAAACGACGTGAAAGCATCTCCTGGGTAAAAGCATTAAGTCATCGACTATCTAGACGGAATACCGAATGAATTCTGAGCTCATCAAACGCTCGACAATGACTCCGATGATGTCTCAGCGTGCGCTTCTCTGCATACTTATACGATCCTATTGCGTATTATTTCTGCAACCTAATTAGACCTGAATATGTCAGTCGTCTGCGAATCGATCGTGTCCAGTGTTTGATTGTAAATATTCTTTAATTAGAAAGAAGATATTCCAGCGCCGTACACCCGTTCCGGTATTCTACTGGGACATGACACTCCTTGGAAACTACTGGGGATGCTTTGATAAGCCTAGGACATATCATCACACCATAAGTGCCACTTTAATTTATGGACTTCGAGAAGGCTTGGCACAACTGGCCGAGGAGACCCTTCTGGCATCATGGATAAGACACAAGGCTGTCGCATTACGACTAGAGGAAGGTCTTCGTAGACGTGGATTAGAATTATATATTTCGAATCCGCAGCATCGTCTCGTTACGATTGTATCGATAAAAATTCCTCAGGATATTGAATGGAAGCTGGTTATCGACGATGCCATGAGAAAGTAATGACTTCAATACCATTCCATGTATTATTACTTCCTAGGGCAGACTGTCCACCATGTGAAATATGTATTCTTTCTTTCCAGGCATAAGGTGGAACTTGCAGGTGGTCTTGGACCAACGGTAGGTAAAATTTTTAGGATTGGATTGATGGGAGTGAATGCTACCCCTCGTAATGTAGACTTGCTCCTGAATGCACTCGACGATGGACTTAGATACGCTCGACATGTAAAAAAATCGAAAATCTAATAAAATACGAATATCATTTTAAAAGATCTATAATAACTATATAAGAATTTCGAGAATGGCTATAAACATGTACCAAGATAAAATGTACAGTGTCAAATGCGATACGAAATTATCATGTAATGCGCTAAAATAAATGTACGTACAAGATAAGAAAAAAATAATCCTGTGTCAACCCCGTAAATCTTACCAAAGAAAATAATCACTGTTAGTCGGGTTGTAGTTGTATAGGCGCAGCTGTAACATTTTGTCTTGCCCTTCGGGTTGCGTGTCGACAGGCGCTAAACGCCTAACCCTTGCACTTGATATTCTTAAATTGTCCACTGATAATTAACAATTAAAAAGAAAAAATTGTCGATTGATCTTGCCAATAACGCGTACATTAAATTTCATTTATTAATGAAAAATACTGAAATCGGTATACACATCGTTCTAACATATAATAGCGTATTCGCGTAAAGATACCGTTACGATTTAGTACATTATTAGCAATATCAACAAGTAAGGTACATTAATTAATTATCTCGATACAATGCAGTTACGATAAGTTTCGCAGATAACATATATAGTTCGATATTAATAATCGTTTAATTGATAACGTTTTGGCACAGTATAGAATAGCATCGGTTTTTCCTTAAGATTCAACGTGTAGTTTTACAATGGCTCACTCTTGTCGTATTCTTGCTCTCTTCCTCTCTCTCTCTCTCTCTCTTTTTTCCTTTCACTCATCCATTCGCTCTAAATATTCTCTCTCGCTCACTCGCATTACTCGTAACCTCTCAGCTACACGTTCGCAAACAAAAAAAATACAAAAGACTTAACAGTTATCGCGTTTCATATCAAAAACATTTTTTTCGGCATACCCCCACGGCTTGAAGTCATTATTTTCGTCATCGTCATCGTCGCCATCCCAATGTCATCAGTTAAGAACATAACAAGTGCGCATACCTAACGTGGTTATTAATATCGTGCATCCTCAGGCCGTGCAGGCAGCTTAAATAACATTAATAATACAATAATAATATTAATAATAATAACTGTCGTTAATGCGTATCTATGTACAAGATATTAATAATTAATTCTTTTATCCTAGAAAACACGAGTAGGCTGACTACGCGAATGACAAAGGCACTTATAGTAATTGATCATTTGCCGATCAATTACGACTTATGTTAACAAGAAAGATCCAGAAACTCTTTAGAAAAAAAAAATATATATAATATATATGTAGAACGACCGTCAATCGTGTGTCGTCCCTCCTCGGAGAGAAGACCTTCTCTGCTGGCCTACCGAACTCCCGGCTGCTTTGTTTAGACTAGACGACAATGCCGACGCATTTCCTAATTCCTTTAATACTCTACACGCAGATAATTTCTCCTCTTATTGCGCAATTCTCGTCCTTCATACATTTTCTCTTTCTCTCTGACATTTCACATACTTTGTGTTATATCTTTCTCTCTCTTTCTCTCTACCTCTCTCATTCCGAGCTCGCGTATATCCGAGTTGCGAATGTAGTGTGAACGCAGGTCAATAATACCTACACTGTCGCGCCCTATACGATTACGTAAACTTAAAAGCTACTAATAAATACATTGAGTAGTGATAAACTTATTTAATAGGCTCGAATAATAAAATAGAAATTGATAATATCGACCGGTACGTTGCGAAGCTTTAGAAATCCTGGCTAACGGCTCGCGAGGGTATAAGGAAAATGTGAAAGTGAAAGGTGGTGAAGGGAGACACGTTGATACAGAGGATTTAGGATTATTGGAAGATAGAGTAAGGAGGGAAAAAGAAAATAAAAAATAAACGTGATATTCACATTGGGCCAAGGTCAAAGGTCGTCCTCGTAAGTACCGGTCGTGAGTAAGGCACGTGGAGGAGTGGCAATGGTGCATGGCGGTAATTAATAAGAGGGTCGATTTGCGATTGATGATTAAGCGATAATTAGTCGACAGAAGACAAGAGACGGGCCGCGGTTTTGTTAGCGCGACGTTTATGGACGAATGGGCATCGCGATGAAAGCCTAGGACGCCGTCGTCGAGGTTCTTCAGTCTTCTTTGGTTGTTGGGTAACTTGGTAGAGTAGAAAAAATTGTGCTGGTGATTTTTACATTCATTTCTCTTCTTTTTTTTTGACTGCCGGGAAGTTGGCTGCTAGTCGATATCGATTAGTTTGATTTTATTATCTTTACCTCGTAATCAGCTACTCGATTAAAGCTGATCTGCTGCTAGAGTTGGTAGTAATATTTTTGTTTATGTTGCTCTTCGCTTAGATATTCCTGTTGGTGCTGTTACTGGTGGGAGTAAAGGGTGGGTTTTCTACAAGTGGCTGACGGGGCCGCAATCGAGTCGCCGGCTTCCGTTCTCCTTCTCGCTAATTAAAGCCAATTGATTAATGAACGTCCGCGGACCCGTCCGAGCCGGAGTTGGAATCGGTCCGCCCTGGTATATGACGGAGCGATCTTGTCATGGTGGCAAGTCAGGACTGGCGAACATCATGGCTCAGCTTAGTTCACGAGGTGTCACTGAGTTCTTCCCGTGATTCTGATGCTGTTGTTGATTCTGATGTTGCCTATGGTGACGACGTGCACGTCGACACTGACTCGTGCAGCAGTCGTCCGTCTCCGCTATGAAGCCGCCACGTCGTAGCTGCTGGGCTATACTGTTGCACAGCGACCTGGGGCAACGTTTCCTGTCGCACCTAACCTCACCATTCTGTAATCAAACGTAGCACTGATAAGACAATTAATTTCATATGATTATTTTCCACGACCGTATATACACTAATGACTATTTTCAAAATGGTTACTCCAGGACAGCACGAAATAAGACAACTGCTACTCATTAGACCCTCTAGAGGAGACGTTCCAACGCCACGTTTTCGCATTGACATTGAGACGTGGAAACTTCTGTCTTATCAGACTGTCAGATACTCGCGTTTATTGACAAGCTTCATGTGTACATCTGGATTACATGGCTTAATCCCCTGCGAACCGACTGGGAAGTCTGTGCGCAATGCTGCGCAACGCAGCATCCCGTTGTCGCCGTGTTACGCAACTGCCCCATTGCTGTTTACGGTGTATATTTTTGTCTGCGACCGTAACGTCACGTAAACGCCGCAAGGCGCTGAGTAGGCACTTGCCATGGTTAAGGGCTTGAGACAGGAAGGGAAATTGTCATAGTATCAGCATCCAGGGCTGCGCCAATTAGTAAAACAGGAAGTCATAGATTTCAATAAGGTATCGATTTACCTTGCATCGACACTTGACGCACTTCATCTCTCCATGGGAATGCACTCGAGGATGCCACTCCTTTCCATTTTCGTAAGGACCACCCAGAGGATACTTGCAGCCACCTGCGGCCAGGATCTCCTCGGATGACCTCTTGGTTGATGCTGCTGCTTGATCCCTGGGTAACATTTCTCCTATGGTACCAGTTACTGGGATAACTGTTGGACATTGCCTGCAGCAAGCTTTTTTGTCTGGTCTGAATGCCAATTTCTCGTTGCAGTCGAGTGACGGACACTGTACCCTGGGGCATTTGACCTCTAGTGTACTTGGCTGTAAGTGAATGATATATGTTAAATATAGTTGATAAGTTTGATCAATTAATCGAATTAGATTGACTGAGAGACTTACGTCGCACGTACACACGGCACAGGTATCGAATCCAGCAGGAGGTAAATAAGGATGCCAACTAGCACCTGCTAAATGAAATTGACCAGCCAGTGTGCAGCCCTTGGTCGTAGATGTGATGTTCTTGGTACTGTTATTGTTGCCTATGATAATTTCCGTCATTTTAAACAATTTTATAGGGATTCTTACTTTGTTGAAAATTGACGAATACGTAGTGGATACTTACTGGAACAGATGGGACAGCAGTGTCCAGGACCAGCTTTAACTTGCTGCGAAAACGGACATGATAATGGTGGACAAGGCACAGGATCGCAGTGGGCCCTTCCCCTGTAACAGTGACACATGGAGCAGGGATCCGAGGTCGCCGTCCACTGGGTACCCTCCTCGTAGAACCTCGTTTCATGGAAACAAGCGCCAGTGTCGAATTCCGACCTGGGTGGCTGAAGGTTGTAAGCCACTACGGATGCTACGTCATTGTCAGCATAGTGTGGCAAACAGCTTAGAGGCACCCTAGTCTTGAAGGAGGTCTTGAGCAGTCTTCCAGTATCCTTATCAGCGACTTCAAGGAAACCAATACCAGACTCGATCCTGTACAACTCCACAGGTGATAGGCCAGTGACCGAACCTTCCAGAATATTCCCGGTGAACTCCTCCAGAAGTCTCCTGTAGACTGGCGCACCCTGAGCCAATAGAGGTACAGTCTCCAAGTACAGTTTAAGAGGTTTGTCACTGGACAATCCTGATATCTCAAGTTCATAATATAAAGCACAGTCCAGGTCGATAGCTGCCCAGACCAAGCCTATAGGTCCATTCTGAACAGGTTCCTCGTCAAAGCGACGTAGAAGAACCGGCGCCGTTGTATCTCTGGCATCAGCAACTGGTCTCTGTAGAAGACGTCCACGTAACAGGGAACCCAAATGGGAAGCAGCTACGACTGATAGTTCTCCCTTGAATAGAGGTTCTAGAAGACGTGGACCTGGTCGCTCCAACGATCCATTGGCAAAGTTACCAACCAGAGACGGTGTGAGGTCTTCCAATTCTAGACGACGTTTCCCACCTTCGTCCACTAGAGTAATCAGAGGACTCTCTTCCTCCAGACCTACCAGGTGAATTCCATATCTAAAACAAAATGCCTATCTGATGTCTCAACTAATCTAGAGGAATTAAACGTATCAGGATTATAAAGTTTTTCCTTGTACCTGAAGGCTCCAGTACGGTCCAAGAAGGCCCAGGCTAAACCAGCAGCAGTGGACGGGCTCTCACTGGACAAAAGTGTTTGGTACATGTCGCAGGTTGCCCTGGGACCGACAACACCGCTGAGTCTCAACGCCTGAGGATCCTTTTTGGACATTATACTGATTACAAGTTTTCCTCTGGTGAGTAACCTAAGATCAGCTCCAGATAAGGCACTTCGCACTTCACCCACGTTCAGTTCATGAGATGGTTTCTTAACGAAGATCTCCTCCCGCAGTACAACGTAATCCTTATCCAAATGATCCAGTTGCACGATAATAGGAACCTCAGCTACGTCGTTCGGTAGAAACACTCCATTGAAGACAAGAGAGATATGTACCGACGGAGCAGAAGCTGAGGATGCAGAGACAATGGCAGTGGCACCAGCACCATCCATAAGTGACCTGTCTACCCCGAGGGTGGGTTCCAAAAGTGCGGAAAATTGTTCCGACGACAATGCCTTGTACCTGGCCAACTGTCCAGTCAAGGTAGCAGAAGGTTCCCAGATAAGAGCCACGTGGAGTCGTTCCTCCCGAAGAAGCTTTCTATAGTCCCTGGGTACTCTCCTCCACACCCCACAAAGTTTCCCCGTGGCATTCTGATATACACCACCCACTGGGTTGATAGTCTGTTCCTCGAGAATACTACCGGAAGTGTCGACGAATTGCAGACTTCTGGGTCTAGGTGTGGACGCCGACAGATAGAATGAATAATAGAGATTCTTTCGGTGAAAAGTGAAACGACCAGTAGCCAGGTAATTATAAGCATTGTTGAAAGCCGAGGAAGGCGTCAGGTCGTCCCGACGCAGTGGAAGCGAAGTGCGACCGGAGAGCAAAGTGGCAAAGTCTGAAAACGTATACGCGGTCACATTCAAATCTCAGCGAATTCTCAGGGTTATATACGTGAGAGGGTGGTCGCTCCATGAGAGTAAAGCCTTAATGCTACTCACGTTTCAAGCTGCGTTCCTCTTCATCCGACGTTAGCTGCACAGGTAAATCCTGAACGATGTCCGTGCCTGGAAGAAGAACAGAAAGAGATTGGAACGTGAGAAGAAGAAAAGATTGTCAGAGTCGAAGTAAGATTAGGATAAAGGAGTTCAAGAGGCCGAGAAGAGAAAGACAGAGGGAATACTCTCCGCCTCTCCCCTCCGCCGCTCACCCACTCGGTGATTAAAATATCATAGTAGACTAGAGCAAAGTGGATTAGGTATCCAATGGACGAGGAAAGACGGGAGGAGAAGTATAGCAGAGGTGGTGGTGAGTGAGCGTGAAAGTGGGAGCTAGACGAGGAGGATGAGGATGTGGAGGATGGGGAAGATAGCGGCAGTCGCCAGGAGAGCCATTCGGCCCGTCTGCCGGCCAATAAACAATACGAGTACGAGAGGAAAGAGTTGACTGGCGCCGGCGTCGCTGCTTTGAATGTTGCCTTTATGGTGGCGGCTGGTCGAGGCTAGATGGCTTTTGCCCCAAGAGTGAGTGGACACGAGAGAGAGAGAGAGAGAGAGAGAGAATAAACGCGAGGTTCAAATTGTAAGGCGAAAGAAATGAAGCTCGGTCGTCGACAATATGGCGCTGCCGTGTCAGAAAAAAGAAGTCTGACCTTATGCCCGATTCCCATTAGTAAGTGACATTAGAATCGAACGTGAGGAGTGACGGACCCCAGCGACCCTACACGCTCCGTCCAGACGAGGCCATTAGACGTCGCTGGCTTAACCTCCCGTTCGTCATTTACCCATTAACAATTTGGAAGTGACCCCAGCACAATGTCCGGACCGTCCGTCGTTCTAGCAGTCCAGTGGAATTTTACATGATCAAAATAGTCCGAGTAACGCACAGCGATCATCATCTCGAGTGCGAGAAACACGCCAGATACTAAAAATATTTCAAAGAGACCAATTCCTTTGGTATACCAAGTAACATTTACGATATCATAATGGCGCCCGCGGCTGAGTGGTCCCGACCAATGGAATTCATATTGTAATGCAACTTTGAATGCCGCATCTCAAGAAGGCAACCCCGTGAACGAAGTCAAAGTCCTGCAGTAACGTGTCCAGTACGTCGTGTCGGGTATTATGACCTTAGCAAGAGAGAGAGAGAGAGAGAGAAAGAAAGAAAGAGAGACAGAGACAGAGCAGCGTTCGAGGATCCAAGATCCAAATGGATCTCACGAGATTCTCAAGTGGAGAACATCGATTGAAATGGATCGTAATGGATTGTAATGGCACGTACGGTGGCACGGAGGTACACCCGAGGATCTTTCTTTCCTTCTTCGTTCCTCTTGCTCCCAGTCTCTCTCACTCTGTCCGACGTCGAGACGGCTGACCGTACGTTGATTTCTTCTACTTCGACCTCAGGACCGGCTCTCTGATTCTACCGCGTTATGCCCGATCATTACGTATGCTAATATTTACATTTAGATTGCGCGGCTTAATCGAAGTGACGCCATGCGGTAATATAGCCGGCGCCATGGCGCTAAATCATGGCGCCTGTTCTCTATCTATCACTCTTCCTCTCCTGCTATTCTAACAATTTCCTCCCTCGCGTGTTTATCGCTCGCTCTTTCTTTCTCTCTTTATCTATTTCTCTCTTGTTTTGAGCCTGTTACGTCGGTTATACGTTATGCGCATTATGCATTGCGTGAACCTCCAGATGGCTTTGCCTTAAGTTTCGCCAGATGCGCAATTATATGCTGCATATATTTCCACTTTTTTATACTGCTTTTTAAATCTTTTTTTATTGCCTTCCCCCACTATCTTGCTCTATCTCTCTCACTCTTCTTCAACCATAATGCACTTTTTTTGTTCACCAAAAAATTTCAAGTTCTCTCCGTATGTTATCTTCTCTTTTTTTTCTTATCAAAACCCATTAGTCATATGATAATTATTATACAGTCTGAATTTTGAGTTTGTGCGAGCTAGAATTTTTCGGATATACAGAAAACACGCGATGCCTCAAGCGTCACGACAGTGATGAGCACCGCCACGAAGAATTTGACTCTACGAAAATTCCACATAATTTCGTATATATACATATATATATATTTTTTTTTTCTACGCGAAAGAAATATTTTCCAGCTTTCGAGTAAAGGATGTCATTGCGGATATAGGTAGGATCAAGAGGGATCATGTGTGTCGGCAGTTATCGATTATCGATTATAACGAGTGATTAAGTCTGTCGATAGCGGGACGATTATTACCGTGACATTTGTGATAAGAAGGAACGATCCATAGCCTTAAGGAAAAAGACGATGAAGCCTAATACAAAAATTATTCCTAATATCATATCCGCTACCAAAAGCACTAAGACGTTGAAAACAAAAAAAAAAGCAAAAAACTCACTGAAATCACCCGGACATGATTTGCAGCATCTTCCCGGTAGCAGTACGGGTTCCTCGCAATTAGGCTTGGGACACTCGTTTTTGATATTGCGACACTGTACCCTGGCGACTATACGTCTTTTCTTCTGTATCTGGAATCAGACAATTTAATTGGTCACTTAAATGATTAATTAAAAATTCATCTTTACGTCGTATAAATTATCCTATAGATTAATCATAATAGCCCTATCTTTATACTTACTGTATAATATCGTTATATATGTATGTATATCTAGCTATATCGTATTGCTTACGGAGGTACGGAAATACGTGCGGGCGATCTTCCCGAAAGCAAAGGACCGTCCCTCTCGAAGTTCTGAGTCAGCAAAGCGACTCGTTCCCTCATCCCCAGGGAACCCGAACCTATCAATAGATCCTCATACGCGAAGCGTGTCTGTCATTCCTCGAACTTCTAAAAATACACGAGAGCAACTTCTCCACCCGTATCCACCTCAGGCTCCTATAGCGTGCGTATAGAGCGAGACTTACGATCGATGCAATGCCACCGACAGTCATAGAAACAGTCTATGTAATCAAACGTTTATATAGTAACGCAGTAAATCGCAGCTGATCATTAAAAAGTATATATCCTTTAACCGAGCACCACCCAAACCCAGGGGAATTCATGATATCAGAAAAATGCATAACCACGATAAAATGATCAAATTACATAATATCGATTAAAATAAAATTATTAAAATCCAATTGCGCCCTAGTAGCCAAGATCCTGTATGCTCGAATCGTTAGTACCTGATGCTACATATGTATACGTCTGTCAAATTGCAAATTCAATATTGACACTTTTTTATTTTCATTTGATTACGTCAATAATCACGAGAACGTTGTGTACCGCGTGTACCAACGTTACGATTGCGATTAAAAGCAGTGAATATAGCTAGTAGATGATGATTAGTGAAGTAGAGTGAGAATCAAGTGGGCAAGTGGTTTAGCCCGTGGTCCAGTCAGACGGGATCGTGCGAAGTACGGTGGGTAATTATTGTTTCCGGTCGTGGCGCCGTTGTATTGCGTCGTCGGGCGTCGGTGAAGGAGCGCGTGGGCGTCGTGGGAACGTGGGGTCACCGGAAGTGTACGATAGCTCGAGGGGCCTCTTTTGACTATCGAGTGTCGGACGAAGGGCGTAGGTGGACCCCATCGGGAAGAATACGACGGGTATAACCAGAGGATAACAAGATGGTCATCTACGTTGATCATCTTGGTGGATGGATGGTGGATGCTGCCAATGGCCTTAAGAAGAAATTGTAACCGTGGGTCGTTTTCTACGTGAGAGGCATTCGAGTATCTAATGTGGGTGGAAAAACTTCAAGGATTTCACCATGGCTCAGCATCTCACGTGACGTGATGACTTTGGTAAAAAAAGATTATAGGTATATATTATGTTGTATGGATGGTATGTATGCTCGTGTTATATACCCAGTCTGTATGTATATATATATATATATATATATTTAAATCTTAATTTTCTCCTGACGCTATATTCAGGAGAAAATTAGGATTTTTTTTTCAGAATAAATTTGATTATACAAGTAGAAAATTGTTGGAGTCTTTTATGAGCGATGTTATAACGGATAGGTCTGTAAAAGTGAAAAGGATTAAAATTCAATGTTTTATTATGCAGTTGATAAGTGGGTGGGGCAGGTATATTATATACCAATCTTGGAATTATATATATATTTTTTTTATTTGTATAACGTGGGTGGAGGAAGTATACCTTGATATCCGATATTCCAATTGAGCCGTGTTGTATATCTGTGTGGGTAAGTTTGACTAAGGATGATACTGGGTCCAGAGACAGATGCTGGGGGATATTGTGCCAGCTACCACCGACAATGGCGAGCGGCCGTAAATCGCTCGGGGACATCGGGGGATTCAGGGGAATTACGGGATTATGGGATTAGAAGACGAGAAGAGACGCGTATCGCTTTGGGTTGGCCGCGAGACAGTCTCACTGGGTATGGGAGTGGGATTAGAAAGCACGTCAAGTCACCACGGGTCACGTCACCCAGATCGAGATTTACCTGGGGGACCGGTGCTCTCTGTGTCTCGTGCCTTCGCGTCTGTCTGTACGTCGCGATGCCGACTTACAGCCTCGCCCAAAACTACCACCCACGCATCGATACTTGTCCGTTCTCATTTATCTCGCATCGATTACTCTCAAGAAGGACACGTGACCTGATACGAATTCTGAAAGATTCATTCGAAGTCGATGGAATTTTTGTAATCAATATAAAAATAATTAAAAATAACTTTTTTTTGAAAGCTAACTTTTTTTGTTTGTTTATCAATGACTTTTTTTTAATACAACGAGGAAGCGAAATCGTGTGGGAAGTGAGAAAGTACAGAACACCGTGTATGCACTGTAGAAAGGTGCAATGACTTTTGTACGGAATGATACAGGTTTCCCGTATAGATCGTAGTGGCGACGAACGCTCGTAAAAGTCGTGCGGTCGATGTCGGTACATAGATATGAGCGTTAAACCGTATGCAAGAGAGAAAAGGAAGGAAGGAGGACGAGTGTCGGGCAAGGAGGAGCCGGCATAATCCAAGAGGTCTATAGGTCAAACGTGTCTGTCGGACGTATGGCTGAATCGAAACGACCTGTATAATCGGCAGGGACAACATGGGGAATTGAAACGAGTCGCGGAGGTCGTAAAAATCGTAGAAACGACTCACCGGGATGCACTCGCACTTGATGCAGTACATAACACCGAAGGGTGGCCCCAGGTCGGCGAACCAGGTCGACCCCAGCTCTCGTATCTGCTTGCCGAAGGTGCATTCTGAAAAGGTAACAAAAATTTCTGATAAATATAATAACGTAATAACATTTTTATTGTAATATCAGAATTAAGCTACAAGTAAATTAATAATTTCAGGTATACCAGAAAAAAAAAATCAAAATCAACACTGTCCCCAAGGTAAACAATGTAACAATGCACCGATTCCGGTACAACGAGAACCTAAAGGAGAGCACATAAAAGATGTCCGATCGCGTTACGTTAATTGCTTATGCATCGCGCATCGTGGAAACTGCCGGGACGCGACTGAATAGCAAAACGGTTACACACTCCTTGCCCTTAGGAAACCGGGATATATTTTATTCATTCGGCTCGCCTCGCCTTCCAGGAACAAACAGCACCGATTTTCAGAACGATGGAAAACGCCACGACACCCTCGGAACTTTACCGAACTACATGCACCCGGGTTCTCACACAGCCCGACCACGCAGTAACCCACATATAGAAGAAAGGGATTCCCGTTGCAGCTTCCAACAATGCATCCGCACTACGGATTCGCTTGAAATTTCATAATGCATTTCTAATTTTTTTAAATGCATTCGATATAAAAAAAAAACAAAAAAATTTTTTTTCATCTGACCCAAATGCATTCACTACACTCTCCTCACTCTCTGTCTCACTACTGTCCACAGTATCTGCCTTTATCGTACAACTGCATCGCACATGTGCATTCAATGCAGTCGGACGCAAGTGCAGCTTACTCGCTGCATCGGCTGCCCTGCAAAGCAAGTAGGCATTCGAGCACTCCGGTAGATATTCGAGTCGAGTGTCCGAGGTATAAAATTTTTGTCGATGCAACGAGGTCGTTGCGCCCATGGCGGCTCGCGCCGGCAAATTCTTTTCGGCGACGAGTAGGCGTATTTCATCGGGAAATAATTTTGCTGCGAGGCCGACGATAATTCACATAGCAGGAGCGTAGAGGCCGGTGGCCACACTACGTTATACGTATACCCGGGCGTCGTCTCCTACGGGTTGCTCTCGCCTATATACCAGCAAATACCTCTATATATGATGTACTATACAATATGTATGTATATATATATATGCTTAATATCAACTACAACGAGAGAAGCCCGTACGACTCGTTTTCACGTGAAAAAAAGCCCAGGGATGCCGGCACCTCGCGTGGCAGTGCCCATGCGTATCTACGTTACTGTATTACATACCCACCCTGTACGTGAAAAAGATTTTACGGCCTTAAGCTGAGCAGCTATACGGTAATTACAAACTGTGCAGTAAGCTAGACCATTACTAACCTATACAGGCTCATTCAGCTCGAAGGCATCGAGCATACTTGACAGCTGTCATAATTCATTAACAAGAGTCTCGAAAGCATTTAATTGAAAATCATTTTTTTTTGTCAGGTTTATATATGTACACGTGATAGTCCACAAAGGCATATGTTTGCCTACAATTAACATTGATAATATATAGAAAATTGATTCACCCTCGATCGAAAATAATTGTTTGATTACTCACAGCATTAAGATGATTCGATGTATTATAATCATAATAATAATCGAGTGTCAACTGTCAAGTGCCTAGAAATGATTTCGTTTTATTCTTCTGACCCTTTTTAATTTTCACCCCTGCACCAATTAATAATATCACCTAGTATATCGTATACTGTATTCGTATTATGTGCCACGATATTGAAATCCAGTTTTTTTTTTGTTTTCATTTTTCAATAAAATCATAGTAGCCACCAATGAAAATATGAGCCTCCTCGGGCTCCCTGATATTTTTTCAAAGCATACATGGTCCAGATTTCGAGGAAGTTCCCCAGTCAGTTGTTAAGACGAGTAATATAGAGAAGGAAGTCTTCTCTAAGGTCTGAGAGTCTGTCTGTGGTCGAGTGGTACGAAAATAAAACAGTGGCACCGCCGAGTCTCACTACGGCGATCGCGACGACGAAGAGCAAAGAAAACGACGACATCATCGAGTTCTCTCCGGCCCGTTCTCCTAGTATACCAGGTGCACGTCTCACGTCGGCGTCGACGTCTTACGCAACAACACCCGCCAGACGTAGAACGAGACGCCTTCCGTCTGTTTGTCTGGTTTCACTGTCTGCCGCTTTTTCTCATCTCTCTGTTTTCTCATATACGAACTCTAGGTATGACGTGGCCGGGACTCGTACTACTTAATCGTTTGCAATATATACCAAGTGCAACGACTGCACTTTTTCGCGCATTGACTAATCAGTGCATTTATTTACGTGGACACAACGTATAAGGACGTACAAACAAAACAGGCGGCTGCCGAGCGATCGATATTATTACGCAAGTATCGGCTACCTCTTATTGCTTACGTGATAATCTATCTGTGTTCCCAGTATGAGATTAACACTGTGATTAGTGGAATTGCTTAATTAGAGATCTACACGAGTTCGCAGTTAATTTGTCTTGGGTTAAGAAAAAATTCTTTCCTGTCATCGACCAAATGACTTAAGGTAAACAACAGACTTGGGGAGTAACTGGAATTGGAGCAGGGAATGACGTAATCTAATAAGATTTACTAAGTAAAAATTAACGAGCTAATTAATCCTAACCTAAAAAGTCTATTTGGCCTCTTCCTGTGTATACAGCCTTTCGTGTCGACGATTTACCAGAACCATCAACAGTTCGTATCAATTTGACGGTTAAGCTAGGTTAACCATCCGCTTATCTCAATACGATTTAAAGCGGCCGAACAGAATTCGTAGGAACGTAACGTTTAGAAATTTCCCGCCAAAATTCAAATTGACTAATGGTCTCAAGGGATTTCACGAGATAGTATTGATTTTACAAAAAACAAAAACCCAAACAAATAAAATGTTCCCACTTCCACGACTATCAGTCCCTTCGTACAGTCCTACTGTAAATAACTATGGGCGACAATGCGTGACTATCCGTTACTCTGCCCGCCTCTAAATAACTATGAGCGACGATGCGTGACTTATGACTATACGCGTCCATGTGTTCCAGAGAGTAAGCCTCGTACGACAATGCCCGACTATGCTCGACTGTACACGAGTATAAAAGAGGGAGTGATTCGTGAGCGACCTTCTTATGTTATTTTTTGTTTTTTTTTTCTCTCTCTCTCTCTCTCCCTCACTCACTCTTATGTCTCACAGTGTCATTCGTCTTCCATCTCTCCTTGGGAATCCTCATGCCACGACGATGACTCCCAGAGTCGTCTTCGTAGTCGGCGCACTTTCTTACGTGTCGTCGACGTCCTTACGGCACTGCGGTATCTTTAGATTACGCTAACTTTAGGCGGCGTCTCCGAGCCTTCGCGACATGTCAGACCTTAGGGCGACTCTCGTACGGTAATTTCGCGTTCCTTGACAGTTCGTCGAGCGCGAGAATCCCAGACGACTGAAAAGATCCTGTAGGGTGACTCTTGGTCGTAGTAGCACGACGTAACATCGGTGTCTGATTAGACGCGCAGATGTAGCGCTACGCTACGTAACATTTTTTTCTTCTATCAAATCCTCCGAAAGACCGATGGATGTTGAATAATGCCAAAAGCAAATATCGCGTCCGTGATAAGAACCCGATTCTGATGCTATACAGAGTTTGTACGGAGATGCAGTTAGAATTCAAAAAAATAATCACGGACTATCATACAATTTTGCGAATTCTCGAAATAATAAATTAAAATAAAAAATGACCATTCAATTTCCATAGAATAATATTGGGCCTACCACGACGATACCTGGAGTTTGTACGTAAGATCATAATAAGCAAAAATATTAAAGCCATATTGCATCATAAATCCCTAAGTAGAAAATAAAAAACAATACAATAAAACGAAAAGAGGTCGGAGAATCGATCGAGCGTACGACGCGTCCGTTCCGTACCTGTGTATTCCCCATAGTACCATGTACGCCTATCCCGTAGTACCATGTAGGTACGTATAAAACGAGAAAAAAGGTAAAAAGAGGGTGAGGGGGGGGGAGAGAGAGGAGGGGTGGGCATGGTCCGACGCGTCGGATCGCGTCGCGTCTCGTCCGATCAAATAAGAGCATGCAAGAATGGCAATAGGCCTTCGGTGCATCGCGCGCGCGGTGCATTGGCGTGCATGGCCAGTCTCGTTGCCAACGCAAGGAGGCGAACCGAGAGAGGCACGCGAGAGAGCGAGCGAAAGACAGAGAGAGACGGCAGGACGAGACGAAGAAAAGGCGAGGCCGTATTATAGATACGAGCACTCGGGTCTCCCGATACTCCGATACTTTGGTGGTACAATAATAATCCAGTGCGCGAGAAGTACTTGGACCCGTTGTTGGTACAGTACTCGAATATGCTGACAGTTAAGATACAGACTGTTATTCCTGGCTGGTTGAATCGAGAAAACGTGTGTATAAGCACATATACGGCATATCTTTGAGTTATCAATGTTTGACTAGAGCTCAGGCACATTGCCAAGCAGGACTGAAGGCAGCGGTGGGTTGGTTGGTGGACGAAATCAAAGAAATCACATGTGGAAAGAGAGAAGCAGAGAGAGAGACAGAGAGAATAGAAAGAGTAAAGGAGTGAGAGAGAAATAGAGTGAGGGAGTACAGGGACAGCGACGTTAGTGTTCGAGAGCGAATTTCGGTGGAATAGCGAAAAGCTGTGTTGAGAATGTAAGAAACAGGTGTGGATGAGTGACGCGGAGGAACAGTCTGGTTAAAGTAGGTGGTAGAACGGTCCACCCTGTAATAAAGCTAGTCTCTTCACGACACGAAGTCAATGATCTCGAGTGCGAGAATCGTGTCCTCTCTACTCCCCTTTTTCTATCCCCTTTTCCCTCCTCCTTTCCCGTCCCGTAAACAAACAGCCGCGGCCTGTACGATGGGTGGCCACAGCCAGCCCAGAGGGTACGCGACAAGGAGAAAGAGAAGAAGAAGAAGACGAAGAGGAAGAGAGATAAAGAGAGGTTAAGGAGAAGAGTCTTGGCCGGGGCGGAGTCCTGTCGCTGAGCCATGGAGAGAGCAAAGCAATGCCGGGTGGCACTATATATAGTTGCCCCTGAGTGGGCAAAAATCACCCTACAAAAATCTGGATCAAGGGGCCATTCACCAAGCACGCCAAGTACCGCAGCCTTATATAGTCACCGAACGCCCGGTGTGACTTGCGTGCACGCACTGCCGCTACGCAGGCACGAGCATCCTCTTTACAGAAAGCCAGGACGAAGTCGGTCAGTACCCTGGGTTATTTAAGGGAAGCCAGGACTCTGATTGGCTGTACGAAAGGGATGTAGGAGGAGCCTACGTATAATCCCAAAGAGAGAGAGAGAGTCCACGTTTCAAGGTACCCCTAGTAGAACGTACAATACTCGGAATGCCATTGGCCAATACTCCAATAGTAGGAGAGCTCTGTGTCTAAGGGTGCTTTTCATTGGTCCATTCAAAGTTACCCTCGTATCCTCGTATCTCATTGGTCAATATACTCTACCTTCTAGTTAATCTCACGTAAAAATGTTTCCCTGCATTTACAAATCGCAATAGTACATATCCTGACTGCCTAAGAGTGCGAGGAAAGACTCTTACTCCTAAGGGTAGGGGCAAACGGCCGAAAGGTAGGGGTAGTGCAGTGGCCCGTGCCGCCCGAAATACTCGGTCGCGTCTTCTTCTTATACCGTGGCGCTTGGACACTCGGTTGTACTCGGGCCCGAATAGACTGCAGCGTGTCTAAATAAGATCGTCGCAGCTCCTCGTGATTCTCTGGAGCGAGCCGAGTAGAATAGAATAGAATAGAGTCGAGTCGAGTAGTGCTGGTTAAGAGAGTACGAGAAGCCGTGGAAGGGAGGGACGAAGAGGAGGAGGTGATGGTACATAGGAAGAGACACGATGATGATAGTCAAGAAACCCGCATTTAAGCTCGTCCCCGAAGTGGCTCCAATCAAGATTTTCTTCCGTGACATGAACACGACCGACACGGGTCGCGCAATGCCGTTATGTCTCTACGTGATGTCACGCACGGATTGGAAGAGCCGACCTTGTCTGGTCCTCGTTTATGTTCCTCTTGGAGTACATCGACACACCCTAACCTATCAACTGCATTACTATCTCGACTAAGGAGATCCCACGGATAGTTAATAGGCTAGGGGCAATGACAACGAGAGTCATGGCAAGTAGTACAGTCCAGTGTCAAGTCGGACAACCATTCCCAAAAGATCTCTAAATCGGACAATTCAAGTCCAATATATATTCATATTTCATATACGCGTTAAATGACACCTCCGAGAGCACCGCACTGCACCTTATGACGTATCTCCGTCTATCGTACGCACACAATGCAAGTACACGCGTGACCGTACAGTACCGTATATATTTACCTAAAAATTACTTTGCTTGGTTATTATAAAAAAATAAAAAAATTCTCCCAACCAAGATACACCAGGGCAGACCAACGTCCTAGAGTGACGACAGGTGTGTACTCGACCCAGCCCATTGGCGAACTTCTGCGAAATTCCTGAGGTGGCTAATCGCGCGGGGGAACGCTGCCAAGTTGGAAGAGAGCAGACGTAGGGACGCCGGTGCAAAGCGCGAGATGGAAACGGCCTTTAAGTGAAGAAAGGTGCGCAGCAGCCGTGTGGCACACGGACCATCGAACGGCTTACGGTTTTGTGTGGAGTAACGTAGAGCGCGCAGTGTGTACATACGTACGTAGTGCAGTGCCATCGGAGCGATGGTGGCTAGTTGCTGGGCAGTGGCCAAGAATCCCGAGTGGCCGCTGTTCTCGGGAAAGTGCCCCAGGAGGAGGTTGCTTGCTTTTCACGGTTACGGAATGACGTTCCAAAGGGATAGATGCACGAGTCTATCTTCGTCCTGAGTTCGGGACAGGTAAGATTGGGTTAGGTTATGCACGCTACACGTGCAACAGACACTACCATACGTTATCCCGGACTACTCCAGTATTCAGTTATGCCCAAAGACTCCTCCGGATTCATCTACATCCTTGTTCCAGGATCTTTCTCAATTTCTCTATTTATTTGTATTTCTCTCTCTCTCTGGCTCTCTCTCTCTCTAACGTCATCATAGAGGACGACGTAGTCGTTGTCGAGGGTGTAACAGCCCCGAGGGCCTCTTACATTCCCGGGAGGTCAATCGCGCGATCCATCTGCTGCTCGCCTCACGTGGACGCAAGAAGAAGAGGAAAAGTATGAAGACGAAGTAGGTATATAAAAGCGCGTTGATATCTGCATACAATGTTCGTCTTTCTCGACGTGCATATAGAGCTGCACCCGTGATACATATAGGTGCATCATTTTATGCAGTGCCCCACCCGAGGACGCCCCAGCATAGCAGAGTGAACAATGCAGCGCGCAAACTTAAGTGTATACGCATATAACGCAAGGTAAATAACAGCATACCTGTATACGCGAGTCACGCGTGTCACAATGACACATGTATATAAGTGCCTAGCCAAACTCCTGTAAACTCCACCTATATGTGTCCACACCCTCTTGGCGTTACGCAAGAATAACGAGAGCAGAGCGGAGGGCGCGTCTGACTTTGCCGGAGGTCACGGTGAGGCCATCCGGCCGGAAGTGACGTAACGATGAAACAACGAGGTTGAAGGCTGGTGCGCTTAGGAGACGAAAGAAAAATATGCTAGACTATTCAGCTAAAGAGAGACGAAAAATAAAGACAAAAAAAAAGGCTAAGAGAGACACCCTTTAAAAAGCGAGAAGCGACGCGACCAGGAATTTCGTCGCGACGCATGCATCCACGTATGTATACACGTATGAGCGACGACCTTGGGAACCGTGCGTGAGAAGAGGATCGGTACATGAAGAGATACGTGAAGTAAAAAGAAATAAAGGTCCGGAAATAAAATAAATAAAGGAAGACAAAAAAGAAACCAGAAAGTCCTAACGTTGTTTTCGACTCGTTAGATAAAAATTCTGTCCCTCCCCCCACCCCCCAACCCCCACCTTTACCCCTCGCCACCTCTCGTTCCACGCTAAAACATTATTATTCACTAATGCGTAACAACGCGACTACGCGCCTCCACCATGCATCCTATACATGCACTTGGTGCGCGCGGCACATCCACCCAAGCTTCGAGAGAAATCTTTTCTGTATCAGCTTGTCCTCATCTTCCTCGTCTTCCTTGTATTCCTCTTGTCGTCACGCTTATTCCTCCTCTTAGTTTCTCGCGTATTCCACGCCGATAGCGATCTAGGCCGCCTATAGTAAACGATGGAGACGTACAGCCGCATAGCAGCGCAGCTTAGCGCTAGACAATGCAGCTAATAGATACAACAACAAAAAATACGCATAATAAAGCAATGGCTATATGCAGACTGCAGAGCCTTGCGAGTCTGTACAAGTATACAGCCGTAGATAGATATATGGACCGAGTTAAGGATACGTTCGATATGTCGTCTATATAAGCCAGACAAGGAAAATGGAGCGAAATGTAGTTGCGCCAGTGTACTAGTTATACATAATGCATAAATATATATGTATATATACACACACTATTCTAGGTACCGGTGAGGAAATTTATTGACTATATTGACTGCAATCGACACCGACGCAACACACCCTCGTTAACGTTTCTCTGTACGACTTAGCCGAGCGTCTTCCTGTACATTGTCTGTCTAATTGCGTGACTATTCTCTGTATTTACATCATCGCGTGAATGCGTACACGTGCACACGTCGATAGCCAGTTTAATGCATTCTCGTGTGCATTAAAACGTCATTGGCAACGATGTACCGAGGATCATCGCGCTGATCTCGTATACGTGCAGTTTTAACGTGATCGAACAATACGGACAGATCAATTCGTTGGAAATGAATGACGATTGCAGTGTATTGCATGTGACTGCAGTTCCTCGGGTTTTCACGGGACGTGCGTACACTGCGTGTCGTGAAACAAAAAATAATAATAATAAACCAGCACAGATCGCAGTGCCTTAGACGGAGAACCAGAAACGAGGATACTGGTCTGCTTTGTCACCATATATAAACATGTGGAATAAAAGAAAGGAAAAAAAAAGCTCGAGGGCAGACAGTTTCTTTCCCACCAAGAAATTGATTTAAGGCAATTCTAATGTACGTTAAAATTAGGGAAACTGATAACGTAAATTTCGTCTAAGATACACCTGGTTTTTTTTTTCCTTGCGTTGGTTATGTTCATCTCTCTCTCTGACGCACTACTCGGCCTATAAGTACGTTTCTCTCATACTCACGCGCGATATAGGAAATACGTAAAATCTAAGGCCTAGTACCTTCCTCGAACTATCGAACGTGTATTTCACATACCGCGACCATGATTCCAGTATTGGAGAGAAAAAGAGAGAGAGAGAGAGTAGCAAACGTGTATACACACAGTAGACAGAGAAGAAGAAGAGAAGCCACGGAAGAAGAGGTGGTGAGTCGTTTTGTGTCTGCAACGCGTCTAAATATAATGCCGCACTCGGGCGGTACCGACGTAAACGCAAGTGCAACGAAGGAGCGACTCCTCCGTCGGCCTCTGGAGAAATCCATCCGTAGCCGACAGAGAAGGTCCGAAACACGCGACTGAATTAAATGCAGATACCAATGAAAGTAAAATTTCGTTATACCCAGATAATTGGCATCCCGGTACACAATCTTCGTGTACCTGATGCTCGTTACCAAAAACATTGTCGAATTAATATGAATGAACGAGCTCACGGACATTCTTGAATGAGCATCGTTATGTAAAACGCGTGTAGCCGTCCAAGCGTCGCTGTTACCATACCTATTTAACACACTAACTTACTAAACTTCTTTGACATACAAGGGCTGCCTTGTCCTCGAACGGCTGCGGCCAATTAGCCACGAATCTGCAACTGGAGATCACGGTATGAATAAGGCCCGTTTACGGTAGCCTTACGTTACCTGGACACAGGGATGGAGCGTGGTTTCCCGCGAAGACGAGGACGTTATACGCAGTAATTTACGTATATCGTCCGACGCCCTTATAATCGTGTACAAAGTGGATACTGTCTTGACTGACAGTACGTACGGTAGCCATTACGTTTCGTAAAATCTTTTTCAGCCGTACGATGTGCCTAGAGAAAGAGACGAACGACAGAAAACTTTTCCTATATACACTTCCTTACTTTATCTGGATAGCATTACGCACATTACCAAGCCCGGTATTAATGTCCTCTGGAATGTTTTCCGGCGCTGACCTACCCGACACTCACTTCCGGCAGCGTCGAGCGTTGTAAGAAAGGACAAAAAAAAAACGTAATCTAGGTTACCCGAGACACACTCGTTGCCGTTGTTAACGCTCCGAGCGTATATAATCACGTATCCCAGGTAAAGATATTATATGGAAGAGAGGAGTAGAGGGACAATTTTCAAGTAGTATATACAGACGAGTATAAACACTGTGTATACGGGCAGCGACATCGGCGTCCGCAGTAGGTAGTGGCAGTAGGAGGAGGACCGAATGTCAGAGAGTGAGACAAGGAGTAGCCCGTAGTCGAGTAAAAAAAGCAGGGCGCACGCGACCGTCGTCGGCAGTGGCGCCGGCGGAAGGGGCAGCCCTGACATAACGACCGACGAGAATCCCACGGCGCTAATGCAAAAAACCTGTTAGACGATTAGGTTCACGCGCTTCTCTGGCATTACGTAGCGTTTATCAGTCCAGCCGGCGCTAACGGATAAAACGAGAGCGCCCACCTTCGTACGACTTGCGTACGTGCTTACTTATCCCTATAGTGGAGTCCATACTGCACTTGTCAGGCAACACGTGCTTTTGGTTATGCTGCGTCGCTGAGTATGCCTGTACTGCGT
The DNA here is from genome assembly GCA_031001745.1 of Hartigia nigra. Lineage (NCBI taxonomy): Eukaryota > Metazoa > Arthropoda > Insecta > Hymenoptera > Cephidae > Hartigia > Hartigia nigra. Next base: position 623,667 of record JARPRG010000508.1, read on the forward strand.
CTAAATGGGACACGGCAAGTGAAAGAAGGTGTTAAAAAAAGACGTGAACGCAATGCAGAGGCGTCGCGCCGGGATGATACGCGTAAGTTCGTGCACGTGAGAAATTTCGCAGGTCGCCATCGCCAAGAACTTGTTCATTGATGCCTCCTGCTATCATAGCACGTAGATACGTATAATTGATGTCAACTTCCTGTTTCGTTTGGATTTCGATCTAATTAAAGGTGAAGAATGAAGACAGTTTGTACAAGGAAGATAGGCTTAAACGACAATCGCATTGAGGCCTTGTGCCAAGAAAAGATATATCTGGATTTTGGGACTTAAGGTGTAATCGCAGGAGCAACCGATAACAATCGTTCGGGATGTTAATCTTGACGAGTTGTCGAAACTCCCTTGTCACCTTGGCGCTATACTATCGGTATATGCAAGATGATCCTGATGATCAATCATCGTCAGGGAAGTTCCATAGGGAGCGTAAGGCTTCGTCATCGTGTACGAGAGACAGCAGGCTTTTGTATCAGGCATCACTTTGCACGAAGCTCCTTGCCGTTCTAAAACGACGTCCTGCTGCTGTCATTGTACGTAAGCATAGTTTTATACGGGAATGTTCTTCAGAAGTGGCACGATAAAGCACGAAAACAGGTGTCGGTGCACCGATAGACTAGAATGACGCTGTTTCGTGGAAATCTACGGTGAAAACATGTTGGGAAAGCGGAAAGCGTAGACGTTGTCGCATAATAACCAGAGGCATTATGGGTAGTAGATACCGGGCGGACGTGGTGAGACGTCTACGAGGTGAGCGAGCAATCAGCATCGGTTACGTAAGGGAGAGTCTCTTTTGACTGGTAAGCAGAAGCGATCAGAGCGCCGACATCATCGTGAATGCACGTGTCAATGATATCCGTAAATGGCGACAAATTTTCTCTATTCTTTTATCTCGTGTCACTCTTAATCCGTGGCTTAATGATTTTTCGTAGGATTATTCAAAACCACTGTTATTTGACGAGAGAATCCTGCGATACCGATTCGATATTTCAGAAGCGTACTACTGGCTTGACTTTCAAAGGGAAAGTCGTGATAACCCATTATCTATCAGAAACTGTGTCGCTGATAAAAATTATGGAAAACTCACCGGCTGCCCGATGTGGTCTTCGTGCCCAGTCGTCCTCAATGAGAGGTGCGACGCGACGTGTTCTCGCCGGTAAAGGGTAACACAGTAAAGCAAGAAAAATCGGCAAACCGAGGGTGATGATCCCTCGTTGCGACAACATCGTGCGCACAGTTCCGAGTTCACGTATCTGATTTCAGGATGTGTATTCAGATGTAGCGAAGAATGAAAATAAAAGGTGTCGGTCGTTCAGCAGACGACGTTAGGCCACTCGTGTCGTCTCTGTATCGCGGGCCTGCTAAGTACTCTCACTACACACCTTGGCACTGCACTGGGTCTCCGCGCACGATAATAACGTCAAGGAAATGCCATTCGCGTGTTCGCGAGAGTCGACGAAGCAGCCTTGCTAAGGAGGTGAGAAATTGTCGACGTCGATTACTCTTGACTGAGAATGACAGGAAGTCTAGTACGAACACTGCCAGTATGACTACAGTATGAAGGAAGGTATTGACGAGGAGTGACTCTGACTCCAAGAGCTGTAGAAATAAATGAGACACTCTTGAGAGGAAGCTCGAGTAACGATGTAAGCTCTGACACGGTCGACGCGTGACTGCCGCGGCTGTTTGGCTGGCTGCGCTGTTTGCGCGCTCGCCGCCCCGGCAGAATGACGGCACCAGGAGGTGGAGGAGGAGGAGGAGGTGAGAGAAGGGAGTCTGCGGGTCCAAGGTGGGGCGGAGGTGTCCACGGAGGAGATCAAGCGAAGCACAGAAGGAAAAGGAGGTGGTGAAATTGACTGCAGAAGGTAGCCGACGAAGATGATCTTTCATGAGCATCGTCGTCTAGATGATGAAGTCCCATAATAGTTCCCTGGAGAGATGCCACGCTAACCAGGTCTCCAGAAATGTTATAAAAACATTATAGAGAAGCAGCGCCAGTGGAAGACAGCTGTGAATCGTCTGATGAACTGATAAGAAGTCTGTCCCGAGTTGATTTTATAGAGCGAGCTAAGATACAGACGATCACCTCTCTACGGCAAACGGAAGATGACTGAGTGGTGGTCTAGTGTCGCGATCGGTGAGCGATCGGGAAAGATCGGCTGTTATCGTCTCGATAATTCTGAGAAGAGATAACAGCGAAGTAGGAAAGTTTGCATTAGACGCGTATACGCACTTTCCTCATAACGTGAGACAAGACGGTTTCTAGTGTTCAGGACGTTCCTGACTATCTTCATAATGTTAGATTCATAGATTTCTTGAAATAAGGAGAGAGCATTAGACTTGATAAGAGAAGGTTAGAGTGCAAGGTATACACAGGCAGTAAGAGAGAAAGAGTCAAAAAAAGACGAAAGCAAAGAGTAAAGGTAACTCGTGTCGTCTCGCGTGGTACCTCGTTCGCGGTGGGTGTCTGTCTCTGAGTCTCTGGGAAGGTGTGGTTGGCGCGTGTGGGTGCCCCCACCCTGTACTAGAAGAAGCAAAGCCAAGCAAGCAGACCTCGGGGTCCAAGGGGCCCAATACAAGGCGTACTCCGACAAGAGTCGGGACAGCGGTATATACAACGGTAATAAAAGAGCAACTCGACCCGGGCGGCTCACACCCTACTCAAACCCGGCTTCTTACAGCTTTTTTCACCCGGCCATTCTTCACGATCACGTTCCAGACTCGCGTTCGACCAATGGAACTATGTTGCTTGGATTTAGCATTTACTTCCAACCCTCGGGTTGCTTCTCGAGTTGCTACCCTGACACCAAGACCTCTCTCCTTTCTCTGTGTCCGCATAATTGAATTAGTCCTATACCTTTACGGCTTATAGGTTAGGATTCTTACCTCGTATGTCGGCTACGAGTTCACGTAGCGCATCGGCATCATGTTCCCTGCTTCTCGAGAGTCTACAGTACGTATGTTGAATCCCGAGGACTAGTTCACAGTGCTCTTAGGATATTTATCAATGAACGTGAACCACCGGCAAGTGACTGGTCGATTCACACCAGCTCGAAATGACGTAGTCGTTAAATGCGTACATGCATCGGATGTAAATGCAGGGGCTAGAATTGAATACCAACGTGATGGTATGGTGAAGTGAGTCGAGTGGGAAGTTGGGGGGCTTGTTGGAAAGCCGAACAGAACGTATATAGTCTCAGGATTGCACCATCGCGCCATCGTAGAGTCCACGACGGATTCAATGCTGATTTCTCGTGTAGCAAGCGAATTCTTGAACGTCTCCGTGACCGCGGTATTCTCACCATGGCGGATATACAACCTTTTTGCTTGCGCGCCGCTGTCGTGGTTTTCGTAGATGCGACAGAGAACGAAAGATGGCAAAAGAAGAATAAAAAGAGAGGAATGGAGAAAGAGAAAGGATCGACTTTTGCAGATTCCCCCTATGGTAGATACCTGCCGCTGCATTCTTTGCTCCTGCATCGGAGCCGGACGCCACGGTTTACCTAAATCCTCAATAACATGATCGTTCTCGAGAAGCCGGCTTCCATAATCGTCAACGGTCCTTGGTGTGAACGTAAACGGATTACGGTAGGCGCCTACGGCCATATTCATTCTTCGCTCTATACAAAAGCTCTGTTTCCCTTGTGATTCTCCATCCTTCAGGTAAACCTGGGACTCCTGGAAGTTCCTCTGTAGAAGGTATACGAGGTTGCTGGAAAATTAATTAAAATTAATCATCTACAAGGAATTACCTCAAGGCTTCTCCTGAACTGATGTTTTCCCTTTTGAATTCTGACCGAAGGAAACAATCTCATGGACATCGTAGGGATGAAGGTTGAAGGTGCAGAACGTCTAAGGACGATGGTGGCTGAAGGTAAGGAGAAAAAGGAAAAAGAAGAAGGTCCGACTAGGGCTATTCATAATCAGATGACAAATCTAATAGATTCTCATACAGCAATAAGAGAAACGACCTACTGGTCCATTGAGGAGCGGATGTGACGCTACGGGGATGCGGCGTCTCCTTTGGTAGATGAGAACGAACGAATAAACGCGGAGGATACTGCGCCACAATGACCGCCCTCCGGCCCTGCTTTGTCCGTCGGGAATGCGGCCTTTGTCACCTACGGAGAATGGAATGCGTGCTCGCCGGCCCTGCATTGTCCGCGCCTGCCGGCGCTCGCTCCAGAACAGAATAGAACGGAATGAAACGAAATGATTTCACACAAAAGATTCCCGTCTGGCATCGCGAGACGGGATTAATTATCCGCTAATCCGCGAGACGCACCTTCTCCGAAGAAATCTCAGCGACGGACACACGTATCACCTATGTGGATAGGAAGCGCAGTATCCATACGTAAATGGCGAGATACCTACGAGGTGGTAAGACAGATAAAAAAAAAAGTGGCGACAAAGCTCCTGAAGCCGTCATTAATTCGGACTTCGTGGAAGAGGAGCATCGTAAATAAAAGTGAACCGACGATAATCCGTCGATCCTCTGGAAACACACGAACTAACCTTCTACTTCTGTCCTCCATTTTCTAGCAGCTCGAGACCTCCTGTCTTAGTGTCATCCTCATAGGACTGTCCAGGAAGACCCGCTGTCTCTACGTGACTGAGCATAGAAAACCTATACAATAAAGTAGTTTACGATACTGTACAAGCAGGTTGTACCTGTTGTAACTGCATAATACAACAGTCGTACATCAGGTATCTCCTAGGGAACTTTCTTTCCCCTAAAGTAACCAGGGTGATGACCAGTTTTCCCTATTAAACGACACTTACAGTAAATCAAAAGTAACTGGTTGATACCAATTGGATGATGGTGTCTTTGAAAATCACTTTCATGGGTTTTTCCAGATTGTAAGTTCTAGAATGAAGTATGTAAAAGTATTGGTGATACCAATTGCAGCAGTCGTCGACTCGTCACTTAACTTGTGAACGAACTTGAATAATCGTTATGTACCAGTCGACGATGCGGAAGCAGAAAAACGCAAGGACGTCATGCAAGAGGGCGGCTAAGATGAAAATCGATGCTTTGGAAACCGGCCAATTTAGCAAACGCGACGATCGATTTGGGGTTTGGCTGAGGAAGATTTTTGACTTTTGCAACGATAGTGTCGATGGAAGCCATCGACGCCATGTTCCACTTGCTGGACAGGTTACTGAAAAGAGACCCTGCAACCGATCATATATTTTTATAAATGTTCTACCGAATCATGTCTCATACTATTATGCCAGTGAATAAAATCGTCATTTAAGTGGATCTTATCTTCATGTCCTTCAAACAATGTCAACTTTTCAAAATAACTTCCACCATATCCATAAAGCGTCCCCGTATATCGCCACCGTTCCATGCTAATCATTAAACAGCGGTAAAAAACTGTTCCCGAAAAATAAATAATTGGCCATCATCAAAAGCGTCTAGTCCAGTTGATCCAAAGCCAGAGTTCAAAAGCGGCGAAATTCTTGCTGCGTTTTAAATTGCGCGCGTCGAATCGCACCCAAGGTAAAATGGCTACCGGTGCTGTCTAAAATCCGAACAGTACAAGGAATAAGATTTACGTGCTAAAACTCGTTCCCAACGATACCTCAAGTGTAGAACAAGAGTGGTTGGACAGGATCGGCGAGAAGGCCGTCGTACAGGACAATGTAAATAGGTTTAGTAAGGATGTTCGAGCATGCTGAAGATGTCCCTGAGCAGGTGGTTCGCCTGTAAAAATCATCCTAACCAATGGATGTATCCCTAGCACAAAATCCAGGATTCCCATCTCGCACCTCGTCCTCGCGTACTCACGGCTCTCGCAACGGATCGAGAGTGCCGCGTAGGAGAATCTGTGTCATGCCGCGTAAACACACTATAATAATACTATAAATACACCAGCGGCGAGACCAAACATAAGTATGCAGGCGCCGGCGCCGACGCTCGCTTACATTATGCGTCGCTATTATCCAGCCTACGGCTCGTTACCTAACCCAACCTGACCCTAACCGCCTCGCACATCATCAACAACGACACGCGAGCACATCGAGCACATCGAGCACATCGAGCACA
>JARPRG010000508.1:633072-644318 GCA_031001745.1 Hartigia nigra
TTACCCTAGCTAGCCTAGTCCTTAACATTAACGTAAACTAAACCTCTAAGTTATTGCGCGATACTACATATATATATATATATATATATATATATATATATATGATTCAAATAGAAGACGCACGTGATAAAGTAATATAGTATAGGATATGCGATTACATCCTCCTAATTTTTAAGGGTGAAGGTCGTACAATCCTAACAAGATCAGGACTCTCAACGTAAAGGAAATTTCGTTACCATCATCTTATAACAAACAGTAATCTATCATGATAGTCAGTTAGTAGGTAAGAAGTGTTAACTTTCCTAAATTGGTAGGATTCGTTTACCCCGGGGGCGTAATGATACCGTGCAACTTGTTTCATTAGGTTTTTTTTTTACTTTTGGAAGAACGTAACGCAATCAATGAGAAATTTTTGTTGCTGCCGTAGAAACGTACTTTGCAATTCGCTCGCAAGCAAGTGAGTACGTATTTACTTCAGATAATTTTCTTTCTTGTACGGTTTTAGAAATCTGCAGCAGCAAAGGTTCCGTAGTAAAGGCAGACAACTTTCAGCCTCGACAGTTTGACTTAGTACCCGAAAGTTCTCGTGTTCCAAAGTTACATTTCTTAGATCCAGTGTCGCCTGCAAGGAAGGTGCTATGTCTACACCCTCTTGTTTACTTGGAAGATCCACTTGGAAATTAGATAGTTACTCGTTGAAACGGAAGAATGCAAAATTTTCAAAATGGCTGATCTTCCGATTAGTCTGATCTGAGAATCTAAATATTAAGCATTAGGCATAAGGGCTGATTTTTTAATACATTTATGTATGTAATCATTTAGAGATTATGATATGAGGTTCTTAAGGATTTTTTATTATATATGTATATGTTTATTATACATTATTAATAATTGCTATATTATTTCTTACATTGTAATCACTGCAGACAGATATTATTGGTATTTATATATTTTTCCAGATACACCATTGACAAATCTTTCGCGGATGTATGTACGTCTTATTCGATACCACGTGTACAATTTGCGAAATGAATCGAAGCCAAGCGATCTATCATTTCTTTTCATTTCACCATGTGTTACACGTCTTTATTTTTTTTTGTTCCAAATCCGAAATCTTATCTCTGCTACAATAATCAATTCTAAATGATACAAATGGATTTGAATAAAATTCCTGTAAAAATGTCAAATCCACGAATTACCGTCTTCCGTATCCACAGCTATGTAATACAATCCTTTCAATCATCTCGATTCCAAGCATCTCACTTAACATATACCATAGACCTCGAAAAGCTACGCAGTAGGATAAATTTAAATTCATTTCTTTTGAATTCAACGATAAAAACCTAATTACTGAAAAATTATCGAATTGTAAATTTGCGTATATCGAATAATTAATTTATCTATAAATTTATATATTGCATCTATATAGCAAGATCTTTATTATCTCGCATAAAACACGTTGCAAATGGCAATTCGTTTTTTCAAAATTTGTATCACCATAAAAGCCTTATTCATCACGACGTGTGTAACAAACCTAAAATTCAGCAACAGCAGCCGCAACAATCCATCCCCATTGATTTTCTCCGCTCTGTCTACATTCAACATTTGAAGGGTAGGATTACGCGCGGCTGAGCTCTTTCAAATTTGAAATGCAAATCCGACGTGCGTCGCGACAGCCGCGAATGGCACTTACTACTTTCCTTAACGATCCCAATCCTCTGCTCGAAACTATGGTTCATTGGTTAAAGCGACGATCAAAGCGTGATGATCCGCGCTTTTAATGGCGCAAAATTGAATAAAGTCATTCCGTGACTGGCATTCTGCAGGGTTCTTTCATTTTAGAGTACTTCATTTTTTGCCCTCTTTTACTGCAGCCGTAACGTACTTAGTTAGGACTAAAAATTCTACATAGAAAAATTTCCCGGGATTCTGTGCCAGAAGCAGCAACGACAATTTTAACTTATATTGTTTTTCACGTAATCTACAAATTATACTTATTCGTTATACTATATATAAATATATATTTTCAAAAAATTCGTATAAGACAGATACAGAATTTAATTACATAAATAAATGCAGTAGTTAAATTCTGTATCTGTCTTATAGGAATTCTCTCAAGTATCTCATTATGACTACATAAGGACAGTTTTACGTGAAGTCTTACTGCCTCGTAATGGTAAGCGATTACCTTTTACGACCATGTCGTAAGTCATAAAGGCGGGTTTATAATGATAGGCAGTGTTTTCAATTGCGACAAATCCATTCTCTGGTCTGGCAACATTTTGCAAGAGGATAAAAAGGGCATTTGAAGAAAGCCTGATTAGATGCCTATGCCCTTATATCTTTAAGCTATCCAATTGATTAATGTATTATAAATTAATTTAAATTAGTCTCAGTGATCTGGCAACTTTGTACCAAATTTATTAATGTAATATAATTTTATATAGATATGTGGAAAAAAGTGCCGCTAACGTATACTCTACACAATTCTAGTGAAAATTGGTGGCGCAACTTATCCCTTAATCCATTTCATATTCTGTATATATATATATACCTATATGTAGAAAGGGACATGGTTGATGTATATCTCTCCGTATGCTGAATTCCTGGGTATCCATAGAGAACATGTTGGTTTACTATACACGGATCCTTCCCTTTGCATATTACCTTCCCGTCGAGGATCTCAAAATTCTCAAATTCTCAAATATAGTTCCACTGGGAAATTTTATGAATCTCATGAGATGATATTGTAGCATAGTACATATATATATTGTAGTGAATAAATAAGAATGAAAGTATGGTGCGAGAACGTGTGTTTTGCCCATGATTTTTTGTGACAGCATGCGGTGAGTGTGAGAGGTCAACGGACAGACTGTCGAACATTAGATGTGTGTTTACACAATAAATCGATTATTGAGAGATTTCGCCTATCGTCGCTCATTGTCCTAAGCCTCGATTCTATAATATATATATATATATGTAACAGTTACATTTACATAACTGTTAAATAAAGTAGCGACTCCGTATCAATTTTAGTTAATGAACGTGATTTGAAATTCTGTTAAAGATGAACTCTCGAACAAATTATATTTATCTTCATAAGATGTTAACCTTATAGGAACTTATCAAATCATCTTTTTATCCCTGAAATATATTTTTTTTCATCACTTTTGTCCTCGTCACTGTTTTTACAGCGCGTCGATCTACTACCTGAAGGCAATGACGTAATCAGTGACAGAGAGGGCAACTGTTTCTCTATACTTTTTCCTTACTCTCATTTCTGTTTTTCTTCATTATGCAGCGCTCTACTGTTAGACCGTTTACTATTTAGTAAATAGTTTTATTGAAATATAATATGAACAGGAAACGCCCCTGTGGCACGTTTAATGTATATAGTAATAGAGCCACGATAAAAAGTTAATTCTTGTACGAGACATTTTTCTAATTGCGCAAGGAAATGAAAGACTGAATAATAATATTTAATTGAGCCTGAAGCCAGATTTTTTAGGAAATCATTTTTTTTTGTACTTATTCATCGGTTTTATGTCAGAAGAATGTATATTTTTTTGTTATAAAAAAAAATCGCCACGTTACTACGACTTGTAAATTTTACTAATTCTCTCAATACATAGAAGGAGCATCTACCTAGATTTTAACAGCCAAACTTTCAAGAGTCCTTTGCGCTAATTGAAACCCTGCAATTATATGGAAATATCAGGGAGGATATTAGTCGCTAAGCCATGGGGACTTTGAATTAGGAATTAGAAGATACGTAGAAAGTAAAGTACTAAAGGCAAAAAGCATCAGGGCAGATGCACAAGTCACATTACACCTTTGAGTCTGAAAGCTGAGAAGGAAAAAGAAATTTGCTGACAATTTTCATCGGTAAGATCCATCGTAAATATACATCTTGTCACATTATTCAATCTCCATCCTCAGTCAGATGCTTTTCTTTTGCTCTCGTGATTCTGACGATTTAAAAAAAAAAGGATTTAAAGCAGTTCATTCCCTTCACTCGTGGAATAACGTCTCGAAATTTCACTGTGTTGTAACGTAATTTAGAACGTTCGATATCCATACAAAATCTACCCTCATCTATGTGAAATTTTTTCCTTCCCTTTCTTCCCCTTTTCTCCTTATTAACATCATAATAAATTCTACTCTATTACACATTCGCATTTTTCTTCTTTGTCGCGAAGTCCACCATTTTTTTTCATGAAATTCGAAACAGCCTTTAGTGCAATTTTTTAAATTCTACAAGTGAGCAATATTGCGATTATTTTCGAGTAACTGCCTCGTTATACCGGGAATCAAGGATTACCGACAGTTAAACGTGGTTATCCCATAGGTTCTATGGGACGGTGATACTTTTGGATGTGTAACGTGGCATCCCCCGCGTCACCCCAGAACATTGATAAGGAAAAGAAAAGATAAGTTTCCCAAGACAAGAATCAATGGGATGCAAGTAGTCGTCAAAATTCATGGCGAGAGGATCAAACCTGAATAGGACCACAATCTTTCCTGCTAGTTTCCAAGAAATCGGAAGGATTCGCTAGTAGTCTAGGAGATGAACACCCAGACGATAATCCCCCCGGGACTACCGCAGAAAAGAGATGGAGAACATCGAGCCTACTAGTAGATACAAGGAATTCGGAAAAGATCGGAAGTCCTGGGCTCCTTTTGTCCTGCTTCGGTATCTTTGTTTACGCAATTCTGTTTCGAACTACCAAGCAAGGTATCCGAGTGGGAACTAAGAGTTTTGCGAACCTCTCTCACGGCAAGGAACAAGTGAGGATTCAGAGGACTCACATATAACTGTTATTACGTTATACTCAACCCAGATATACATATATATTATGTAAAATTGTTACACATCATAGCCACTGTATCATTTATATGAGATAACTGTCCACATATTTATAGTTTTCTCGCGCCCATCTTCCTTTTTATTATTTCAGAAATAAAGTTAGTGTAACAGAAAATGCTTCTGTAAATCGAATAGGTGCTAAGAGGCACCTGGTACTCAAAAAAGTATATTTGCGCTGGAATCAAAAGAGATGACGATGTCTCACCGTTACCGTGCTTAAATTTGCCTTTTGTACGTATGGGAATGAATGAGCCATTTGAATCTCAATTTTGAATACATACATGAAAGTCGTAAGATAAGTGCTGGTATTATATATGGCTGGATAGTACTTTTCAAAGTATGCTCCTAAAGGACTCTCAAATGTAAATCATATTGATGTTCAGCCATGAACCTACTTCGTAGCTTCATATGTATTCACCTGAAATAACGTATTATATATTATTTCGGCTTATTAGTCTCTAATTTAACGTCGAAAGATACACACAGCTTTACAGATCTCTATAGTATTCTCTCAGTACACATTTTCCTTATAATATACGTTAATATATACGGCGGCCATATTGAAGTAATTTGTAGCATTTCAATGTCCCACGTAAATTCGTTAATCGAAATTGTAAGAATGTGGAACATATTGAAGAATTGTTTAATATAAACTCATTCGAATTCTTTAAATATCTAAACCAATCTTATGAGGAAATAGAGACAAGGAGAGGTGAAACTTAATTCATAGGATGGCGAGTATCGCCTGTAACATTGAACGAGGGTTCTTGGACGACAGGTAGCTAGACTGCTGACGAATATTAGTAACCCTTATTTTGGATTATCTCGTTCGCCAAAAATACTATTCAACCTAAGATACCTAAGATACATCAGTTCAGACTTTTAACTTTAGGAAAAGGTATATGTATTCTTTCTAAAATTCATTTTTGAAGTATCACTGCCAAATCTAGATTCTTATGAAACTAAAAGCAGCAGCAACAGCTTTTATATCACTTATTATATTTACTTTCATATTTCCTTACTCCTATATTTCACTTTCTTCCTTCGGATTGAGCAAATATATACTTATCGCTGAATACCAAACTTTATAGAATAACAAATAAGATCCGAATAAATTAATTAACTATAAGTACAACGAAACTTTAAACTTTGAGGAAATAGCCCACTTTATTCAGTAATAGCTATAACGTAACTTCGAATTATCACACTAATATTACATAACTGCTTCATAGATTATTCAAATTTCAAATTCCCAAGCCGAGATACGCAAGAGAATTTCCAAAGTGTCAAGAAATAAAGAAAAACAATAAATTCCCAACGTGAAGACACCATCACGATTCTTATTACGTGCCGATAGCATTCTTTCAGGATTCACAAAATTTATACGCCTCTTAGGGATTTTATGTGGCTGAAAAGGACTACTTCTCACCACGCACATAACGGGCTTTTCCGCATGTTCAAACCATATAAGAAACAGGAAGTGGAAAAGAGGTCGGAAGTTTCTCGTAGCTTTGGTATATTGCTATAGGTATGTAGATAGGCAGGTAGGAAGACATATGTAGGGCGTGAAACAAATTCTCCTTTTTTTCCGATGCATAAATTTTGTCTGTAATTTATCATGCTTCCCCTTGCAGCAGGTAACGTTTTCTACGTTAAACTTTCTGGGTTCTGTGAATTCCAGTCGTTACTAATCTCCCGCGAGTAAACGCCCTTTTGCAGCTCTTGGAAAATTCCTATCCACACGACGAAACGTGCCATTCGACTGGCATTGAGCCTCCAGAACTTTGCACTTTGATACTGGATGCGCCGCAGGCACAATGCATTTCTCCACTTCAGCCATTCAACTTCCTGCGCTTCTTCTTTTATATACATATGTAACTGTATACGTAGTTTTCACAGTAGAAAGGACTTCCTCAGGCGGAATTCTTGCTCGAAGAAAATTTAAATTAGAAATTCCTTACAGGACACTAGGTAATAATGCCATTCGGAGCTCTTGGTGCAATGGATAGTATATTTTATTATTGGTTTTTTTTTTTTCTTTGTAATCATCCATCTTTATTCGTCTCTTCTTATCCCTTGAAAAGCATTGGAATCATTGCCAAAACCAGTATTCCGTTTTCCTGATAGATATATCAAATTTATTAGCAGCTTGCGTAGTGCTTTTCTCGTTAATAATTGTATTTGAATTCTACCATTGCTCTTTCATCACTTTGTATCTTTGTATAATTTTGAACTTTCAATTTACTTAAAAAAAAACCCTTCACTTTATTAAAACTTCGTGGAGTTATGATGGTAAATAATTCGCAAGATCAGAATCAGGAAAAAAAGACGTATTCTTCGTTTTAGAAAAACAGAAAAAAATTTAGCTAAATTATGATAAACATAATTGGACGGTTGGTTTTTGCGGATAAAAATGGGACAAAGCGAACGTGCGAAGCTAAAGAAAGATTATTCCTTATTTTCTGTACAAATTACTGATAAAAAAGTTGAAGGTGTAATTAAAATATATATACAGACATGAAGTTTTTGAAATAAGATAGCAGCTGTTTTAATACTAAAATATAAAAATTTTATTTCACTCACGTACAATAATTCTTAGGAAAAAATCTCTATTTTGTCTTATTTACTTTCTATATGTTCTTTTTGCACTATTTCATCCATTGCGTATACAACGTATCATTCAGAAAGCTTACGTAATAAATAATGTATCTCCTTTACCGTTTTCGTTATATTGAATAACTTGAACTGCTAGGTATTCCCGAGTTGCGAATTCACAAGTTTTCCTAAAAGTATAAAAAGTAAAATAAAACAAGATCATTATAGACCCAATTGTAGTCAATCAATTTTAATCGATATTTTTTCCTTTTTCCCTCAATTTTCTGGATTTCGAAAATACTCATCGATCACTTCCTATACTTCGAAATTGTTCTAGAACTTACATTGCACTCGGCTCTATTGCCAATATCGTAGCAGTAGATTCCACTAGGGACCCCAGAATTTATCTTGAATTGACTGAGAAGAAATACCATAATTTACCAGGTGTAACAAGACTTGTTGTTTATACGATAAAAATATATTAACCATTTGTCGTCTGACACTATTTCATTGGTCCACAGCTATTTTCTATTATATTACTTTTGTTCAACAAGAACAATAGGTATTCCGTGATAACGATAAGAGTCTCAATGCAACGTATTTTTGAGAAGTAAGTTTGCTTTTCGAAAGTCATCGAAGTAAACGCAACCTGATATTTTAATGACAACATGAACAAGAGGGAAAGAAGATAAATACAAATTGTTCGTCATTTACCAAAAGATTAAATATTTTATCTAGCATCGCTATAAGGCGTGTAAGGTAAATGTCCCAGTGGTCGGACACTTAACGCTTTAGTTCCAGTCCCCGGACGTCCATAACAAATCGTATTTCCATCTCTCTTACACGCACGCTTGGTCCTGTAACTGGGACGTGGCCGGCCACTGGAAAATTCACCTTAATCGTATATCCATGGTACGAATCTCCCGTTACATTTTAAGAGAATAAATTTCTGTCTGTCAATGGTATATACATATAAGTAATATATACGTATACGTAGGTTACTAAAGAAATGACATTTTATACATTTACCTTTGTTCTCGTTCACCCTTATTCTCTCATTCTATAATCCATTTTACATTTATTTTCTCAGTCCTCTTCTTCATTCGTTCATTGTACGAAGGACTTTCTAGGTTTTTTTTTGTTTTTTCTTTTTTGAGAATTGAATGATGAAAAATTTCAAGCAATCTCCACAACGGTTTATTTGTTCAGTACCGTGGCGTTTGTTCCGTGCAAACTCTATACCATCCCATTTTGCGTATGGTACGTATCTCGCAGCAATATGAATATCGTCCAGCCGGATTTGCGGTTTGCGAAACTTTCACGACTAATAATAAATTACGAGTTTCCTGTTAAACTTGTATCCGTTCGTATTGGCAGTGACGCAAACTTACTGTTAGTACTGTAACGTACAGTAGCACTAGTAAAACCGCGGTCAAAGATCATCTCGGAGTCAGAGATATGTGCGCGACTTTTCACAAGTATTTTTATAACAGCAGGGATAAGATTATTGAAGAGAAAAATAGGCTGGCACTTGTCGTAAGATCAATATGTAAATCACGCGAAAGAAAAACACCCCGTCACAGGATCGTACACAAGCAGCTATGAGAAAACTGGTTTTTCACAAACGCCACGAAAATGGGTTGAGATGAAAAGATAGTTCGGCTTACTAAAGTTACGATTGAGCTAAAATTGTTACATAAAACAGATTGAGATGATGACGACGCGGCATAAAAACGAAGGGTTCTTCGAAAGACAATCTTTTAAATCGGCTTAAAAGCGTGCAACGAAAAGACGTGCTCTTTCTTCACTTTTCCATTCCGTTTTTCTTTTCATGGATTTTTCCAATTTTTTTACAATGAAATACAGTGGAAAGATTTTCAGACTCCTTTCCATGCAACAGGTAGCATCGCAGCATTCGAATGTCGTCTTTCGTTCTGTATGACAAGTTTCTAAGATATTGGAATCCCTTTTCAGTCTATATTCTGAAATTCTGTAAACCTGTTTTTATGGATCGATGAATAAGAAGGATATTACTGACAAATAGTGTATGTATGTATACATGGATGTATTTACCTAACCTAACTTATGATTTCTTTAAATGAGAGTTTCCGATTGGCATCCCTTGCTCTCGTTTAATTAAATTCACCACGAAAATGAATGGAACGTATACTGTGGAATTCCAGGCGATCCAAGGAAAATAGTTCTCACGGTACGACCATTGCAGTTACACGTGGAAATTGAAAATGGATGCCTTTGGATATAACGATTATTTCCATTACGTATTTTATTTGTGCTTTTGTGAGTAATGCGATAATGTTTAATGACAGATTTCATGAAATTTTCACCATAAACGTAGTAAACATCAAAATAACAAAGAAGGACGAATTTTCATGACTTTTGAAAATATCCCAACGACTTTATCGCTCGTCCCCTAAAATACGGTTGAACTTAAATTTATAAGTTTCCCAAAGAAAATTCGTTTAACAACATGGTGCGACTTCTGGGCACTTTGCCAACGAGGAGACTGTACACCCCCTAAGAACACTGAGACACTCGTAACGTTGCGTAACGTTACGACCAGCAACCCTTGTGAATAACGTGGCAAGCAGGGGTGCGCAAACTTGAAGTTAATAAGGGTTAAGTTTGTCATGCTCGATGATTTCGAGGCGTCCTGTAAAATCTATGACTGACTTAATAAGAAGACTTATTAACAGTCAACAAACTCTCTTTTATAATTCCATTACATCCCTCATTTACGTGTTAATTAAAACTGTTATTAGTACGTTTAATTACCATATGATTTTACAGAAATTATTGCGCTCTCGCGTTACACAGAACAAAGAATATAAATATTATAAAGTTTCTCATAATTATTGTGCTTTCTCCAAAAGTTCTCAAGTATCCAATTCGTCTTCACGCATTATAAAATTACACTACGTCTTGCAGGCTTGCGCACCCCTGTGGGTATAGGTAGACAGACACTCTTTGTAATATAAAGTAGGTACCAGAGACTTTGATCAGTATACGAGAATACGTATAGATACTTTATAGTGACAAGTCTTTCCCAAGAAACAGTACAGTGACGTAATACGAAGCAAGGTTCACTAAATTTAAAAAGAAAAAAAAATTCTCAAAGTAATTGTACCGTAGAATGTTGAAAGGAATGACAAAAGTTCACGAGCACAAAGCATCACGTGCATACAAAAATTGTATGCGTTTAACATAAAGGTTGAGAACTGATTGATGAAAAACATTACGGGACGTAAGGTACGATATTATCTAATTGATGATAAACAACCTTGACTTATTTGGGCGAAATTCAACATGGCGTCTGTCAAGATGTGACAATCGATAAGAAAAGTAACTATATCCAATATCTCAGGAGACACACGGCACAGTTCGAATGAATCTCACAGATAAATCACTGTAGATCCAATATTGTCAGTGAAAGCGATCGACTTGCACATCGTAAAAGTCCCATGAGAATAGCAGAAGAAGATGTGCAGATCGTAACAGAATGGTAGTCATTTTTACTGTGAGACTTTATACTGAAACGTCAGTGAGAGGATAAGTTACACTCGTGTAATTATGTGTGTATGCATATATATATATATATATATATATATATATGCATACAAGCATATATATAAAAAGAAGGTGGATGAAGATATTAAATAAAGTGGGAAACAGACGGGCTTTCGTTGAGAAAAAAAATAATTTTTGCAGTTGTAAAAGATATGACGTAAATAGATTTAAAAATAGAGAAACACAGGGGGAATATTTT
>JARPRG010000508.1:644418-776158 GCA_031001745.1 Hartigia nigra
AAAAAAATAATTTTTGCAGTTGTAAAAGATATGACGTAAATAGATTTAAAAATAGAGAAACACAGGGGGAATATTTTTATTTTTCAAAGGCACAGCATCCCTTATGTACCACACGTGTCATGTCCTGCGTCCAATATTCGAATTGCACTCTGCGATTTCTTATGGGACTGAGTAATATATGGTAAAATAAGTTATTTCACTATATATATATATATATATATATACACCTGAAGTTGATTTCGACATGTGTCAAAAAAGTAAACAGTAACCTAAAAGTACACGGATCTTTGGATCTTAGCTTTGTTGATACACTTATTAGGCAATGACAGATCGAATACAATATGCCAAAGCCAATTACTTAATCAAGATGATCTGATCCGTAAATATTTTTCCACCATGTAGAAAAATGCCTTTAGGCTCTCAGTATCATTTTGTTCCAGAAGGGTTATAACATCTTTTACTTCGGTTAACTCATCTCCATGCCAAGGTTTTAGATAGTGGTTTTTGAGCGGCTTACCACTCAAAATTATCATACACTACAGCATCCCACTATACATATACTATGTCTAGTATCCAATTCCTCCTCGAATACATTGCATAAGTCTGCATATTTTTCACGTAGTCTGATGCTCTCGTACTGTTCCTTCCACTCAGAAAATTCATATATTTCTTGAGAATCTTCGAGCTATAAGACATCACTGTAAAATGTGTTCGGCCGTTCGCTGTAGCTACTTCTTATAGTCTAGTGATAACATATTTCTAATTGTTAATACCTATTACACTTTATTGAAATCCCCACAGCATCCATGCTGTATTATTTTTCGAATCGATACCACCCGGTACTTACTCATTCATGTACATAAATAAAGGGTGACTGATAATCCGACTGAGAATGACAATAATATTTTTCCTGGTATAGTCATTAAAAGTCTCTACTTAAATTTACAATACAGATCTTAACGTGGAATTTTGATAGACACTTAATTAATTACACGAAAGAGGCTAAAGGAACTCTCCGTTCGTTCGGTTAAAATTTATTTTCATTAATTCAGTATGACAAAGATTTTAATCTCTCGCTTCTTATTCTATGCATTTATTATTAACTCTGCAGAATCAGCACGTGTGTTTGTTTGGATTCGGACCAAATTTTTCCAAGGTTAAATTTGCTAAAACATTATATCTTAACAATTTTTTTCATAAGGGTTCAAAAATCTTTCAAATGACTTCCGGTTTGTCGAATCTTAAGGCTTCTAAGCTTTTTAAGAATTCTTGTAACATCTCATTCAAATTGAGAAGGAGAAATATTGAGAACAATGGTTAAGGAAGTAATTTCGTTTTCAGGGTAACAAATGTTACTCGAGAATTTAGAGAAAACTAATTGTGAGAACGAGCTTCGAATAAGCGATGACTTTTTCACATACGACTCTGATGCCGAAGTTAAGGCTTACGACGGCTGGTCGAAACTTTCCCCTTTTAGCACGTAGCTATGTGTTCTTATCAAAGGACCAGAAAAATACATTAGACCATACGTGACCTTGAATTCCGTGTCACCCTTTGCCTTATAGGACATATTACTAATCGAATTATATAACTCTTAATCTTCGTAATATTATATGGCATTGGATAGCTACAGCATATATATTATATATGATATATATATATATAAAATTGTAATGGAAATTCATGAAATTTACAGAATATAGGGGACTAATGTTAATTATCATGTATACGGGCTATCTATTTGTCTATCTTTTATATTTTTCATAATAAATCTTACTTCCTTTTCAGCGTACTATATAGCAAATATCTATCTTTTCCTTATGCTAAAAAGTTAACAGATGGCCTTGCATTTCGTGTACAAAGCTTCCTCGAAAGGTTTTATTTTTATGCTGATTCTTAGGGGACTTTGAGAATGTTCTTACTTTAACAGCTTTTCCGGTCGTTTCTAGCGCCATGAAAAACTCCCATGGTTTATCTTAACGTTCAATACTAGCGGGAGAAATAAAGAGAGGATAAACGGTTCTTTATTTGATGGTACCTATGCTGCAGATATATTTTTCGTTACTGCACCTGTGACTTGTTATATATGGTTATACCTTACATGTACCTATATAATATGTAATCGGGTATATATTATATTTATCTATACTATATGTGTCATATATAAAAAATTTCTAACTCATAATTTATCATCGTAGTGGAAAAATTGTTTATATTATTGCAAGGGAATATTTAATTTTTAATAATTACATAAAATTGTAATAAACATTTCTTTCATGCCAAATCATTTGTTGCAACATGTAAAAAGGCTATATATTATATGATTACACTACTGAAATGAGAGTGGATATGACGTAGTGGTCCGAGAGACTGATACTAGGCTTAGTGTGACTTTTGTGAATGCTACGGAGTAAAGATTAAGCTGGGATATTTTCCGATAAAAGGCTGTCTGTCTACCTGTCGATTCGAACACATCCGATTGGAAGTATTTCACAGGGTCGAACGAGGGTTCACGATAAGTTCGGGGAATTAAGTATTCATTTTTTGTAAAAAATGTAACGATTATATATTGCGATGGAATTGCGAAGCAGAACAAACTATAAGCTGTGTTCGATTCACGAGGTAGGATCAAAATGATAATTTTCAAAATAATCCAGAGCGCTCAAAACTGACAAAACAATAAAAAATTTCGTGGAAGAGTTTCAATTTTTTTTTTGTTTTCGGTTAAGTGTACGAGAAGGAAATTGCAGGAATTATTTTTAAATTAAAGATAGGTACGAATAAAAAGTCTCGTGTAGACGTCACCAGGTTCGGACGTTGCCACAATGTCTGAACAAATAAGAATGGCGCCTAAGGCGAACGTAAAAGCTTCTTCTCGCATTCCTGACTATTTGCACGTCTATTTTCAGCTTACGTCACCGTTGCCTTATGGGGTTATGTCGATGTTACCTTTTCGCTATGATATTTCCGACGATGCATCTTCGGAAATTGCGGACATACTAGATTCTTATGAACATATTTATTTATAAATATGGATAAATATGCCCTATGCCAAATGTTCCGATTACTTGATTCTTTAAAAAAAATTGTTTATAGTCACACTGTAAGTAATCCCGTCTTTGTTAAACACAAAAATGGCGCTGCTTCATAATTAAATAATAAATATTCCTTATCCAATCTCTGTTGCCTATAGTACTTAGTTGGCATTAACTCAGTTAAATTTTTCGCAAATGTAAGATTTTGATTTCACCAAAAGACAAAGACCTTCCGCAGTATTCGTTGCTGTGAAAACAAAATGTACACTCGTAAGAATGTTCCTTGGATAATAAAAGAAATAGCCTTGGGCTCCACAAGGGATCAATATCGTAGCTGATGGTTATGGCAACCCCGAATAAAATTCCTGAAACGCAAATACACACTCACATACAAACACGAGCACTGTACATCCCTGAGAAGAAAGAACCTCATTGATCATAAGAAATTTCTTGCAGAGTCAATTTACAGACACTTCCTTACCAGACTTCATGTTCCATTTTGTTCCCGAACACGAATTGGCTTCGTGCATGTTCGCCCTGGTTTCGTGATTTAACCATTCCTCTTTGGTAGGAATACCAATGGCAACACAACACAAACATTATATTTAGTACCGTATAATAATGTAATAACAGGAAATTGATGTTTCTCCATTTGTCGCTGATAAAAATATTTCTATTACACGATATTCTATAACGCTTTGAATATTTCCAACAGCGGCTCCATCTTGCTCCATATACCAAATTTCTTCATTCCCGTGTATAATTCACATTTTCAGAATTTATAACCGTTCGACAACTTTCGATCGTTCCATTTACAATTGTAAGAATATGACTATTTTAAATTAATACGAAAATATAGTCACATCGTTACTTTCGCCATTCCTGCGTAATCAATAGAGAACAGTTCGATGCTCCTAATTTTCAAATCGCGTTTCGATGCCAGCAGTGAAAATCAAAGCGATATATCGCTTCGAACGGGTAACTCATTCTGTAGCATATTTTAAAGCTTTGCAGCCATTTAACTATTCCATGGAATATCCACTCCTGATCGTGTACTTACACAAGACGGTGGGTAGCTCTTTGAAACAAGGTGACATTGTCCGCTCATCGAGTGCGGACCACTTAATGTACAGCATCCCCAATTCGATAGGGTGGAAAGATACTCCTATATACTATACGATACTTTTTACACGGTCACTATGGCGCTGCTTACAAAATCAACTAGTATAAAGTTTCTGATCGTAATTAGAAGATGTTTGCAAATATGAATCTCACGATTGGTCCATTTAGGGTGGTTACATTGAGATTATCTAAGAGATATTAGTTTTAGCATATAAATACGTATCCCACCTATACTGATATTACATAGTATCAACCCTATAGCTAAGTTTCGCTTAGAACTACCTCCATACCTCGGGTACTTTCCTTGATCCCAAGATTTCCTTCGCAGTTGCGCCCTTCGTGTCGAATGGCTTTTAGAAAACCACCTTTATTATAACCAAGCAACTCCAGGCTGAATGCCTGGTTGCGGGAGCATCGACTGCTTTTATCCCCTTCTACGCGTCTGTCTACTTCCTACCTACGTTCGTATATATAAGTAGAATACACTGCTATCCCCACCTGGAAACTCGTAGAACATAAGAAAACTCAACCAATTCTCATGCCCTTCAGCATTTTATGATATTTATCCTGACTTCCTTCTGCGAATGATGGCTCTTCTAAGGGTCGCAGAGATGTTGTTACACTGCCAGTTATTGCTACTAGTGTACCCACTGCTACCTCCGTGGAAACAATTAAACCACCCTCTTTCAGCATGGCGTGAGGATTTTAACCTTGTAATTCCATTGCAATCGTCTACGGTTTTCTGGGAAATTACTCTAGCAGGGGTAACGAAATGAATTACTAAATACTTTCTGATGACTTGCTAGAAAATTTTCTTGATTTTGACTAAACAATGTAACATAATAAACCATGAAAAGTCGACTATCATCCATATGTCTCTAGAACGTATTTATATAGTCAGTAAACATGAGTAAAACGTGTTTTTTTCTTGACAGATGTAAGACAATGCAATCTTCGGCGATATAACTTTGCATATAATTTATGTTACAACGTACGCATGTGCATGGCGTTGGACTGAAAAATAATTTTGTTATTCAATATATTTCACTGATTATCTGGAAAGCTATGTGTGACTTAAAGATTTCAGTGTTTTCGATGTCAAAAGAACAGCTTATTTTTGAACTGATCGTAGTACGTGATATTTTAATTAATCCTCTGGGTGTCTGGTGGGAAATTATATATCTAAAAATAGCTGTTGGTGAATCTGACAGACCCCTATTAGGCATACGAAGGATTAAAGAAAGATTTATTTTTCGCAAATTTTTCATGGGGAATCTTTTACTTTTATTCATTGTTATGATTGCCGCTGGCCCGGACAATAAGAGGGATGAAAGCATTTCTGACTAAGAAAAGATCTTCTCATCCTGGATAACAATGATGCATGCTTCTCCGTAGTGAAAAGCCAGATTTCAAGGTAGTTGCCTTTTTTTTTTTAAAAGCTAAAGGAGCGATTGCATTAGAAGCGTGTAAAATAATTTCCAAATTTTCATTCATCGGGCTGTTTTGTGCGAAACTTTAAAGTGCTAATGTATCTTAAAAAAAAAAACAGATGTAAAACTATCAACATTAATCGTTAAGAAGTATCGGCGCATCGTCTTGTTGGCTTTCTCGTAAATTTATCAATGATGTCAACCTCTTTATCTTCTTGTAAAATCATATCGTTTCGATATTTTACGACGAAGGATTTTCTAATACTTTTCCAAATTAGCGATACCATTCTGGGGATAATAAAATTTTACGAATCTCGGCATCATGTAAGTATATTATATCACGCTATTTCGCTTTATGATAAAATCGACTGTTCACATACATACCTACACGCATGTACGATAAATATCCATGTCAGAAATTTCCACGATTCCCTAAATCTCGATACTAGGAAATTTTTCGTAGAAGAAGTCACGTGCGCAGAAATAAAAATGTAAAATTAACTAATATGGTAATTACGCAATTTCCATAGATAAAATTCTCATACGTCATTGTAGATTTACAAATTTTGTATTTTTTTTCACACCAATGAGATTATTAACGTTAAGTGGGATTTGCCAGCGAGTTCAGCCACTCTGATTATTCGTTACAAGATTTAACGTCGATCGGAGGAATTATGATTTGATAGATTAACTGAGCACTTGTAGCCTGTGAAAATCAAGCCTTTGAATCCATTCGATTACGTCAGTCAACCTGGCAATTACGAAGGGACAAATATTTACTTCAGCAAAAATGCAATCACCGTCATTAAGTTGCGCAATTTTCCTAGCTAAGCGAAAAACGTAAATCGTTGAAATTGCCCGCTTCTAGATTAGTTGAAACATTTATATGCGATCCGTAACAAACAATATTATGGGATTTTGTTAATTAAATTGACATTAAGTAGTGTAATTTTGTATATGCTTGCGCAATATTACTATTATTATTATGGATTTTAGAACAAAGTTTTTCCTAATGACTTACATCATTCGTGTGTCATTTTGAAAATTTCATCTTACAAAACTTACTTTTATACCCATCCAGCTGTGTATTTATTGGATAATTGTGAGCAATATGACGTAGATTTTATAAATAAAATAAAACGGTTTACCAATAATTGCCTACTTGTCAATCAAACCTATCGAATGTGCTATAATACAATTACACGGCACTCGATTGATAAAGGGTTCATTGTTGGATAATCAAGGGGACACCACTGTTCATTCAAATCGTGGTTAGCGAAAATAATTGCAAGAAGCAATATAGCATGGATTCCTATTCAGATATAAATATAATGCAACGACAAATAGAATGATATATATATATATATATATATATATATATATATAAAATACAATAAAAATCAGGATAACTCTTTGCTGTCCAACCCCATACGATATTATATCGTCCGATCAATAAAAACTGTCTTTGGACGACTCTCGCAATTTACCCCATAAAATGACCTTTGACACTATGCACTTGCATATAAATCTGTCAAGATCGATAACAAACTAGTAATTAGTATACAGTTTCATACCTATAATTGACTGTAAATCCATACATGGTCCATATCACTACCTATGACATCTTTATTTTCATGCAGCCTTAGGCTAACATTAATACAAATTTATAGATTGGATATTAGGCAACAGGCATCTCATTTGGTGCATAAACACTTCGATTTGTATTCAGTTAAGGGTGTATAGACACCTGATGAAAACTAATGATACAATTTATTGTGATTATTTCCACGAGGGTAGACACGATCCTACTCGACAGATTCTTAAGCCCGTAGTGAATTTGTGTGCTGAGGTGTTCAATATACGATTAACTCTATAGGCAAGGCCTTTACTTGGATAGTACAGTAAGTATTGTCAGTATTGCAGAAAGCTGATTACCTTTGGCAATTGCGACGGTAATATCAGGTATTAATAGTAATCCATCTGCATCGAATTGATTGTCTTTGGTTCATTGAGATTGGCTACACCGTTTAGATTCTATATAGCGTGTGGTGCAAGTCTAGTGTAATTATTAGATGGAGTTTTTCTTTCAGCGTAAATGAAAAAGTCATTATCGTTGGCCGGTACCGTTTAATAAACAAAGTATAAAGACGGTAACCACCTTCTGACGCTAATGGACCATCATGCTCATTTTCTGGTTTTCATGGCTAAAAAAAAGTGAGACCATTCTCGTGATAGTCTTTGTATAAGATTTTTATACGTTCGTTATTCACTATGCAAAAGTTATTTATGTGGTAGAAAAATGCTAGATAGATTGTTGATAGTATTTTTTTATTAATTAGAAATTTCTATATCTGGATAAAGTTGAATTTCACGTATTAGTTGATCCTGGACTTATTTTATAATTCTGATAATAATCAATTTCTTTTTTGGAGGAGATTTAGGGAAACCGTGAATTTGACTGACAGAAAATTTTAGACTGCAATGAATTATTTCTACAGTGTAATTTTATGTTTTTGAATTTCTATTCTACTTTGTCAATAAGAAAGTGCTCTTGATTGTGCTCTGACAATTGGGGTATTACAAGGTATTCGTCTGAAAACGTGTTTCCGGACTAGGATATCTTGTTATTGAGGTATTCGACAGAGTTTCCCCTTTTGCAATTATTAATTAAAATTTGCTTCAAACTTATTTCCCCCTCATTCAAACTCTTATTGGTATACCCTTTCCGCTGTGACAGACAGAAATTGAATTTGCTAGTATTAAATCGTATTTTATTTTCACTGTCATTTATACTTGAATTCACATCAAGAATTACGAAACTTTTATTAACACGTTTAAGATGCAAAAGCCCAGTGTATTCTGGGTTATCTAATCACCTATCGGAAAGAAGGTCGTCGCCATTTTTATTGCAGATACGTAATGCAGTCTTTCTCTAGAGAGGAACACGCAACCGCGCCACATAAATACGTGTACCGTATATGTTACTTTGAGTTCAGTGATTTACTAGGTCTTGTTCGAATGTTCCGCCATTGTTGTATCTCTAAATTTAGATTCGTATCTGACTACGCATAGTTAGACCCATTACGTGTAGCGGCTTAGGTATGCAGAATCTAGTTGTAGCGTTGGAGAATTTGGAGCCCGGCAAGACCCATTATGGCCGACGAATCTCGACACTTTGATCTATTGTTGAAGTGTTTATAATAGAGCCCTTTGCTGTGTGATAATTTAACACAGAATTCTGATAATTAATATCCTAACAATGTCCAGAGTGTTTATTAATTATTGAACCAATTCATTTCATCGCTATAATATCAACTTGAGTATGCGCTAATATCTATTGTAGGTTATTAATTGTAATTTTGTGATAATCATTTAATCAGTTGTTTATCATACTGATAATGGTACGTGCATTCTTATCGTAGAATGATATTAGGGATGGGTTTTATTATAATATAATTTCATTAATGTATTAAGGACCTTAGTGTATATTAAATTCTTATAATACAATATGATTTAATGTTATCATCACTACTCACTTTGTTTATTTTACTATTTTAGGATATGTATGCTTGTATACTTTTAATGCCACTTTGTATCGGTCGTTATAGTATCAGGAAGTATATATAAACGATTGTCCTGAGAAATTTGCTTCTTTTCTAAAATTAATATTCTATATTTATACAGTGCTATATATAGTAGCCATACAGAATACTGGAGGAAATGGATAACCGACAGTGATTTCCGTATTATACCGATTGTCGCTTCCAGAATAAGCCGGATAATTACGATTTGACCTTAATCATACAAAATTTTACGGGCAGTCTGGCCTATACCGTCTGTATCTACTGTAGAGATTTCGATACACGACAATACAATAATATTAAATGTACGATCATTCGTTGTCAAGAAATGACTAATATTATTAAAATGATATAAACTTTATTGAAATAATTTAAATCACTTATCACGTGAAATCCCATAAATTGCGAATAATACGCAATATTTTTTTGTTTATTAAAAAAAGATCGAATTACCAAACAATAGCAAAATATGAAGCATCTTAGATCGGTAGGATTACCAACATTCAAAAATATTTATCGTTTACCAGCTATAAAGAGTAATATTCGTATCCCTTGGCACGTATCGCTAAGAATTGTCAGCCAAAATGGATGGTGGTCCAACGGCGAAGTAGAATATAAAAAATGAATTATTTTCAATCGACCAATACTTCAGGATTAAAATTTCCAATTCAACAATAATTTCAATAAAATTCAAAATAAAAATTAACGAGGATACGCGACGCCTGCCATATGTGCTAAAAAGCAAATATAAAAAATACCAGAGTTAGTACTTAATATACATATGATTTAAATTATATGAAATTACGCCAAGTATATTCAAAAGTATATTTCTTAAGGTCAATTTATCATAATCAATCAAGCATCAGAAATTATGATCTGAAACCTGCCTACAATTCTATGGAAGTTTTACTATATTAAATGGCTGTCAGCCAATTTGGAATTTCCATAGTCAGATTAAACTTTTCAAGATCACTCAAGTATAGGGATACACTAAAATGAACTTGAAGGATCGTTAGCTAATTCAAGAGTGCTCTATTTTATCGTTTTCACCACTTACCTTGGGCTTTATATAACCATCGTGGGATCTGGCTATTAATGGTTTAAAATTAGCGCCGAAAATCCAAGAAACTGTAGGCTTACTTAAGTTTATAGCTACGTATCTGCTGGAGCTTTATTGCTGATATTATATAAATAATCAAACGAGTAGCTTCCGTAAAGTGACGATATCTAGTGTACAAACATTGTTAATGATTTTTATATCTTTGTAGAAAAGTAATGCTGTTATGAAATTATATTTATTTATGGTTTCTGACTATATTTATATACGGACGATAATTTTCTACTGTAAAAATGATGCACAATTATGTGTTACAATTTTAGTCCATGGTGGCCAGTGCATCATAATATACGGACAAAGACCTTTAATGGTTCCGGTGTATAATAAATTACGTTCCTGAGTTAGTTGGCAAATCAATTATTATGATTTTATATGAACTTTAATGAATGATTTTATTCATACGGTTTGGGAAGGAAGTATTAGAAATCGAATATGAAATTAATTCGTCTGTGGGTGGAATTTAGTTTTTTTTTTTTCAAGATTTATTTACTCGTCGAGCAATGACATTTATATACTTTATATTATCCATATGTAATTTTATAGCTGGAATCTACACTTTTTATAGTTTTCCAGTTCTCTACGAATTGTGAATTAAGGAATTTTTATCTTTATCGAACGACCAATTTCGATAACTAAGTAGACCATTAACAAAATATTTTATTTAAGGTGAAGGTAAAAAAATGTTTACTCGATATTATACGTGACTCAAAACGTTATGATACTTACTGTATAAGAAATGTAATCGACAAAACATTGAGAAAAAAATGTCTAAGTTGTCAATAAAATTCCTAATGATTTTCTGAGAGAAAAAACAACGCATATTTATCGCTTTGTTTTAATTAGGTATAATTACAACCTAAAGGAAAATGAAAAAGGAAAAGAACAATTAATAAAAATTGTTCACATTCACCTTTTTAATGTCTAATTATTATATTACAACTCACCATCGTAAACTCGATCGAATCGCTTCAGATTTCCATTCTTGGTAAAACTTCAAATCTTGACTATCTTCTTTATCT
The DNA here is from genome assembly GCA_031001745.1 of Hartigia nigra. Classification (NCBI taxonomy): domain Eukaryota; kingdom Metazoa; phylum Arthropoda; class Insecta; order Hymenoptera; family Cephidae; genus Hartigia; species Hartigia nigra. Next base: position 655,723 of record JARPRG010000508.1, read on the forward strand.
TTTCTTTTTTCAAGCCACTATGAAAATCAGTTCGTTATAAATTGACTGAACGTATTTTTCTTCCATTATCAAAGTTCCTCGATATGGGATTACAGCTTCGAGTCGTCAATTCGCAGATTAACGACGGATCGAAGAATCCTCCAACAATCCTCAATTCCTTTGCACACTGTAAGGCAACTTTCAACATGGACGAGAGTGAAAACTTTTAAGACCCCTTGGTCTTCTTTAAATCAAAGGTGAAGGTAGCGAAATACTGGAAGGATACGCGTGAAAAAAAGGATTGGAAAGATTGTAAAAGAAGTAAGAAAGAAAAAAAAATCTTCATGAGTTCTACAAATTTAATTGTAAATTATCATATTTGAATATATTTTCAACAATTCTCTGTATACTAAAAATTAGCATACTCTGCTAGACTTTTTTGGAATGACAATAAAACCGTATACTATTTATATTCAATTTTTTGAATACACCTATAAAACAGATTTGACCTTTAAATAAAAATGATTACCCAAAAATCTCTAATGTATTATTATAGCGTTAATGGGAAAACCTGTGTCTAGAGAAACTATCGCGGACGAAGAGCGCGCCGCGAACTGGAGTAACGCGTTGATAGGCAACCACCAGAGGTGGAGTTAGGATACGGAGGTGGTGGTGAAGAGTTTGCCGGACGCAGTCGCAGACAAGACGCTTTCGATTGCCATACATTGTAAGGGTTGGTAAAACAATAAAACCCTAAAAGTACACAGAGACCGGGTCACGAGATGGCAAACTTGCACCAAATACAGAATCCCCAGCATCAGCAAATATCAGTGCCAGTAAACGTGGCGATGAAAGGCTTAGAGGGAAAAAATTGTCTGTAAAAAATAAATTAATTCAATGACGCGAATGAAAAGTGTTATCTAATCGTACCGAGATCATAGAGCACGTCCATTCTATATCTGAATACATGATCAACCCAAAGAGCCCAAAAGGGAAAATCTATTTGGTGTTTAATGAAAATTCATCTAGTGACTTTTCATCATGGCGAAAGGATTTCACGCATAACAGAATCGTCCACCAAGAGAAGAATGTCGACACATCCCGAACTTTTGTGGCATCTTACCTATGTCATGCCCAAGAAATTGGAATACTGGACTGCAAACAACGCTTGTCCTGTCCTTGAATAGCCGCCGCTGCTAATGGCGTGCTTAGCACTATTTACTAGATCGTCGTCTTAAGTGTTTTCCTGAGAACCTAGGGACATTTACTTGGGATAGGTAAGTTAATGCTTTGGCACGTGGTATAAATATCTATCCTTCCACGCTAAATGAATTCTACGAGATTTTACAAATTCTCTCGTTAACCAGGACAACTTCTACTCTTGATAAATGACAGGTTAGGTATGAATACGTGCAATTGTTAGGATTTCAATCTTTCTATTTTTCTTTTACATTAGCTTGCTACGTAGCTAAATAGTTAGATGGATATGATTACACGTTATCGCTGTAGGGAATTGTATCGTGGCGTTGACATATTCCCTCGTACGATAACGAGAAGATTCAAACCCAATACACACTTGGATTAGCTGTGCGATAACTTGTAACTTTTTCCACTCCACTTCCTTCAGTAGGAAAATTACATCAAATCTTCTAGGATGTACCAGGTCAAAGGTGCACATATTGCAGGGCTCGTTATTAATCTCCGAATATTACGAATACATGTTCTTACACGAGTGTATAAATATTATGCATCCCTTGCATAATATTAGTTTTTACTAGGTCACTGATTCATTTTTTGTTTAATAAATATTGTTTATAAATAGGAAATAATCTTGCTCGAAAAAAATAGCACTACTCATCCATCATTTCTATTTTCATCTCGTCCATTGGCACTACTATAAAGTTCGCCAAAGGATAGTTGAATAATAACTTCAGGAGATGCCAAAGCATCAGAGGCAACTAAAATTACACAGCCACTCAACATGGACACGTGTTATTCATACGCACCATTTCGCATATTACGTAAAACTACGATTTAAATGTTAAGCTTATCCAAATTTGTTCGATCTTTTCTCCTACCTGTATTCCTTTCCATTTTATCTCCGTTTTCTTCGCGGTCAAAAGATCTTTTTTGCTTTTAATTTTTTTTTTCGTACCCAGGACATTAAGCCGAATACTTACGATCCACGTAAAGGGCGTGCCGCTCGACTACCTTCACTTCGTGGTTACCTAATGAGTCTCCATTAGGCACGCATAACAATGACTTCATTCACAACCGGAAGCTCTAGTAGGCGCGCCGTATAAAATATCTCAAGCCATTCAGATATTTCCCATTGCCAGATTCAGATATTTCTCTTTCCGATAAATCCACGACGTTTATATTAAAAAGCTTTGTAGCTCCTTCGCCCAATGCTTACATGAATATCCGACATATTTTTTTTGCAATTCTATTTTCATCGTATATCTTATAGCATTGCTGTGGCCATACAACATCTTTCACGTAATCGTAAGACTCGTGTTGCCTTTTCGTTTTATATCGGGTAACAATCCCAATGACATTGAAACAATTCAATATTGATTCAACATAACGAAAAAATTGATAGAACTTTTGAAAATAATGAAACGTAGCTGTGGCTTATTTTTCTTTGAAATTTTTTTCAACCTCCAATCATATTATTTAATGCACAAAATTTTCCACGTAGATATGTATATCTTTTGTTTAGAGAATATTCAATAGAATTTATTTTCATAGGATGTAGATACTCTATGACATACGGAATATCATACATCTATTGACGTATTAAACTCCTCGTATACTGCGGTGCTATTTCATACTGTTAGAACTCTAGATAATCAAAAGTAGGAAACTACTTATAATATAGTGCGCCATCGTACATGAATATATTTTCAGATATTACATTTACGAGCTATAAGTACGCCTAACCTATGCTGTACTACTTTGTCATACTATATAGTGCTGTATGATATATATGTAATGCGTGAAATAAATCAATATCTAAATATTGATATGTCACACGCGTATATCATACCTTATATACAATTGGTACTATTGCAAGCATCCCATGGGCTTTTCTTAAAAAGAATACGCAACGGTGCCCAGAAAACATACGCCATTTTTGTACGGTTGTCAATTTCACTTCGTTTATTTTTCCCCATTTAGTTTCTACACTGGTAAACGTTTTTTTAATGAACTAACTTTCACATTCTTCATCTCTCTCTCTCTCTCTCTCTCTCTATTCATTCCATTTTATCGACTCGCACTCGTCATTTTCCGAACCCCCCTTTTATACAGCTGCAGTTGTACTTCACCCTTCCACAGATTCATAGGTGCGCTCGCACTATAGTCGAACCACGAATTCAAAGTTTTTTTTGACAATTCGCAAACAATGCAATCCTTAGTAAATCACACGTAACTTTCGATAAAACCATGGAAGTATGTATATGTTATAATTGAAAAGTAAAATACATTTCAGTGCGAAAACATATTCATGCATATTTTGTAACAAGAATGTTATGCAGAATCACGTATAGCTTCCTAGAGACTTCGTTACTTTCGAACTGACAGAAAAACACATTAAACTCGTGGACCGAATATATTGTGCTATGCACCGTATATAATGTTATGCAAGTTAAGCATCTATGAGATCAAACTTTCTAGAAAGACAGGAAAAAGTTTTATCGATATACAAAGAGAGAACATTTTACGGACTTTTTATTTTTTGTTTTATCTCAGGAAAATAATCGTTATGTAATCATGTATTTAACATAAGAGCATCTTCAATTATTTTTCGTAAATACAATCGACCTTTCATCATACAGTTTACTGTGAGAAAATTATACCATAGGAGTATTATAGTTTTTTGTCATATTACTTTCTGTGAGAATATGTAGGTAAGTAATATTATATACATGGTTCATGGTTACCGTATATATAATATATTATTGAAAATATTGAGATAATATTGATTTTCATTAATTACTACAAATCTATGAACTACGAGATTGCCTCCAAATTCCATGAATCGGTAGACAAGTTTAATTTGTATTAAGTTCAATCTATCGTACTCATTTAGAAGTCAATTAGAGGGTAAGCCAAGCATAGAAATTTACTTGCCCATGAGTTAATTCCTGTAATGTGAGCTTTCGCTCTTCAAATGAACATTCGATGATCATATAGGTAACGAGTTACGTCATTAAACCTTGTACATATATATATATATATATATATATATCTAAGTCGTTAAATTATCCAGTCTCATGTTCCAATACGTAGTTCTGTGTACCGATGCGTTGTAAACAAAATATCCTATAATTATGAAATACGTCATCCACGACATGAAAATTTGTAAATATGAAATTTATTTATTTTTTAAAGTTATAACTTGAAAAGAAATTGAGTGAAAGTTGAACCGGTGCGTCAAGGTGCTCGACAAATAAGTAAGAAATTGCTTTCATAAATTTTTCAAGTATTTTACGCCTCGATACGAATTTATTATCTGCCTACTACCTTTCATGCATTCAAATTGCATTAAACGCCTCACCACGTAATTTCATTGGAGCTTCCACATCTTGCGCTATGGAGCAGCTTTTTCCTGAGATTCGATTAAAATGTCGTCCATGGAAATTGTAGCAGTAAAAGTACCAACATTAATTTCCCTTTTCTACACCCTCGTCAAATTGCTGGAATTTTTTTTTTTCGTTTCAGAAAAAATAAAAATATTCGCAACAGCGCGAAAATGATTGAAACTCCAAAAAAAAAAAAGAAAATTATTGTCAATGTTCACGGCCTTCAAAGCTTTTAAAGATACAGAATATTGAAGAGACAAATATTAGGCTTTTTTAAGGGTTCAATACCTTTACTACGGGTGGTATGGAAACCCTTGAAAAATTTAAAACGAATTCTTGAAAAGCCAATAAAAAAACTGTACTTTTAAATATTCTGAGAGTATGCCCGCCCGTGTTCCGAGAGTACTACTGGGTAGTGGCAATGATAAAAATTGTTATAAATGCTTCAAGAGCTTAAAGGCCTGAATACACGTAGTTGTATAAATATAAAAACAGATTTTACCTTCTACATTTTTGTTTTATTAAAAAACAAAATTAAGTCAGTCTCGAATAGTTCTGTGCATAATATACTTAGTATTAAAGGAATTTATGAAAATATTACACCTTAATTCTATTGGATTGTTCGGAAAGTCATTTCGTTTTTTCCCATTCATTTTCACTCAAAAAAATGAAATGACTTTCCGAACAATCCAGTAATATATTACGACGTTCTTCCTTTTCTCTTTATGTCTATTATTTTTTTCTCCTCTTTCTTTCTTTCCTTCTCATTTTCATATTCCCAATTGCCATCTAGCCGACGACGCAAATTACCGCAAATGAATACGCTACCCTGATCATTCGTCGCCCTCATTTTCCCATCTAATCTCGTCCAGTCCTTTCGCTCGATGAAGATTCTCGATCTGGGTACGTGAATTCCTTTGAGGAATTTCGAGCAGAAGACATTCCCACAAATTCCCTTACGCTTACCCTCCAATTCGTGAACATAAAAAAAATTGATCTTTTGAAAGGGTACGAAGAGGGTCGTTATTCGTGACGGACAAATAATGTTTTTTTTTTTCGTAACTCTTTCAAAATTAATTTCCTGTGGATGATCCTCAGGAAATTGTACTTTCCCTATGATTCTCTGAATTTTTGTTAACGAGCAACAGCAGCCACGTGCACCGCGTTCTCGCATAAAGTTTGTATTGAAACGTTAACGTAGAGAATAGTTCGGAAAGTTCGTTATCTATTGGTTGCTATAGATAAGTGCTTTTCGAAAATGGATTGCACATACTTGATAAGTACATATAGGTTTTGCTTTCTGCTTACAAAATTTACATATGCTATTATAAACTACATGAAATAATTCTATAACGTGTGAATATATAGTGTGAATATTTATCTGTAGTAAATTTAATAATTGCACTAATAAAAAATAACGTCATTTGTTGAAGCATCTAAACAATCACCTATAATCAACCCGCGTTGAATGTATACCTATTTCTACTACACGAAATCCGTCATTTTGACGGGTTTTGATTTCTAGTATTAATTGAACAAGAAGAAAATTCCTCGGGCAATATACAGAGGGCTCTTCCTGTCAATTGCCAATTCCTTCTGAACTATTGATTAGCTATTGGGTAATATACTTTCAGTGTATTTTGCTCTAGCAAAAATTTGTTTACCGAATATTGAATTTGCTGTGGATATTTCACTCTCAATTGCACCACTCTGTCGAATCATTCTTTTTTTATTGATATACTATACTTTATATAGATACATCATACACATTAAATATTGCTAATCATATTACGATAAACTGTGCATCGATATTCGGTTTTCATTAAAGAATAACATACAGCAACTTTTACTCGATGTACAATTCTGCCTTTTCGGAAATGTGAAAAATTGCCAAAAAAAAGATAAATCCATATGCAGTCGATTCTTATAGAATTAAGATGTCACTATCGTTTCTAATTTACACAATGACAGTGGAATTTCGGTATATCCAAAGACAGGCGCAATTGAGGGAAATTCGCCAGTTAATTCCGAACTCCCTGAAGCTACGTCCATACTTCTATAATAAGTAATGCTCGTTCATATTCATAGATAATTATCATTCCAAGACATTCCTTACTTTTTAAGTTTTTCATCCAAATTGAGTTCTAGATGTCACGTAATATATCTCAGTATTAGCATTGTGAACTATCCTAAGTATCATTGAACTCTAGTGTCTAATAATAAAATTTAAAATGACTGCTCTACAAGGATACGATCACTGAATCGCACGTAAAAATAAAGAAAATTATTCTAAGATCACATATCGTCGATATGTCCTAGTGAAATGAAGAATGATATAACGTATTTGTTAGAAGGGTATGATATATAGATCTACAGATCATCAGACCAAGAGTTCCTGAGGGAAATAAACAGCACTGTCAAATTTGGATCATAATAAAAATGTTGAACCTAAGTAAACGATTATCTTGGATATAAGGTAAAACTCCGTAACTGTGTACATAAATCTGGCGTTATGCTCCATATAATTGGACAATCTAGGCCGTGTCACCTGTACTTAAAAGGAAAACGATGAAGTAAATAAAATTAGGAAACGCAAACATAAGAGGTAAATTCAGAAAAGAAAGAGAATTTCAGAAGAACGAGAATGTTCGACACAAACAAAGAAAACTTGAAACAGTGTTTATCCGTCGTTAGTATTCTTAAGAAATTCGAGAGTACTTATATTGGACATTGCATGACACTAATGATTAGAAAGATAACACAGTTATCCATTAGACAAGAACCATTGGCGCTACTCAAGTATCGTAGAACAAAGCTTGATTCAACCTGTAATTTAAATATTACTAGATAAAATAACAATTCATACACGTGTTCACCTTGATTATTCCAAAGATAAAAATTATGAAGCAAATGATTTTTATTTGAAATTCAATACTTTTCCTGTGAACGAGTCAGCACAGTTTACATAACAAACTGCTATCATTGCTCTGACATCAGCTATACAGTCATTAAGAAGGTTCTGTATTATATATAAATGATTCTAATTTTTATCTAATACAAAGGGTAGTGATAGAACCTCCTTAAAAGAGGCAATTATTGCATAATTAAAACAAAAAACAGAGTTAGTAACGGTCAAGTTATAAAATGATGAATATTTAGGAGTAAATTTATGAATATAATGAATCCTAAGGTAAATACAATAAGAAAGCAAATCCGTTCAGGAAAGGATAAAGTACCAGGGGGGTGAACATAATCAGAAATTTTAAGGCTTGGGGCAGTACGGATAAGAAGGTTGTATCATTTGAACTGTTATAAGCAAGGCCGTAGTCAATTTCACGGGTTTTCGACCTTTCAGGCACAGAGAAGATTCTGTGTCAGGGAAGCTGCTAGTCGTTAAAGGAGATAAGAGCAGGTAAATACGAGCGCGCCATGGTCCTTTGAAAGATATCCAGTATCTACACCCTTGAAAGATAACCGTAACCTTTTCCGATTCCCTTATGGAAGATTCGATACAACTCCGATAATAATAAGAATAATAATAATGCAATTAATTATGCTCGAAGGAGCCATTACGCACGACGTCAATTATATTTCTACCCTCTTTCATAATTAACTATATTTAAGTCATTTAGGGTAGGAATTTTACTTACGTAGAGAAATAAAATTGTCGCTTTCTTCAAAGTAATATGCCAATTGGCTAACTAACTTAACTAACTAAGTTTGACAATTATTTACAAGGTATGAGGCTGAAAGTGACAGCTGTTCGTCAAATGATATTGCAAAACAGCCTTATATAGTCGTATTAATCATAAACTTTTTTTCGAAATTAAAAACAATAGTCAGTGATAGTATTATTGCATTTTCAAGCGATAAAGTCAGGTTAATATAATATGTATATATTTTTAATATAATAATAAATAAATCTTTATACTCATCGGCTCGGAGATATCGACTTCCGGTTTTAGCTTGATGGATGAGACGTTTCGCAGTGCAGCGAATCATTTTTAAATTCGCTACGGTTCGCAAATCTTGGTTGAAACTCCAGTTCAATGGGACTCCTGTAATTCTATGGTGGAGGAGATGATCGTGGAGGAAACGTTCTGGATACGCAAGAATGTCATTAATCTTAAGGTTAGTCCTAGGGGAGAATGCGAAATACACGACACGATAAGCAGAAGTTGCTTTTTATACCTTTACATTTTCTGCCTGATGACAGCTGCCTTTTTACAGATGAAGATTTTATTTAAAAAATTTTCCAGTGACGATCATAACTGTAAGTAGTTTCATATTTAAAATTTAGAACGTGATGTTACGTGACTGGTGTTTGTTGCTATGTAGTTTTTTTTCGTTTATTCCGTGTTTCACTGCTCTTGCAATTACATGACCAATTAGCTAGTAATTGACGATCACCTACATTTTCTAGGAAACGTAAGTAATACTGGAGATAAATTTTCTCTCTTGTGCCTTTACACTTTTCTTTGTTTTTCTGATTTATTTTTCTTCCTGCTCTAAGTGCTCGCTTATATATAAACAGAGCAATCAAGTTGGCCATCGTGTTTCCTGTTATTATACGGTAGAAAAAATGGTTAGTAGAAAATCTGTCAGTTTCCACGTAAAGCGGGAAAATCATCTTTCCACGTAATCAATCGCATCAATGGGGCACGCCCGTGGCGCCTGATCTGTAAAATAGAATTGCTTGATGGAAAATCCAGAGGAATATTTGCTTGGGGTTAAATCTTCCATCTTAAAAATTGTCCACTAACATTTCAAAGAAGAAAATATCAAAGCCAGATATTTCTTAGCAAATATCTGTCTTTTTAATTTTCTAATATAGATCAAATGATTATTATCAAGCGTATCTGGTTTATGAGAATCCAACAACTATTCTAATACAGAACTTTGACAGACTCTCATCGTTAAAAAAAAATGTTTAAAGCTTATCACTAAATGATCGACTCTCCGACCTAAAATAACGAAGAAAGCTTTGAAAGCTTTGAGATAAAATTCGTGAAGGGTTAAAGAAACACGCCATCTTATGAAATTTCATGTCACACAAGAATGGCTGATGGTTATACAGCGTTATTTACGACAAATGCACCAGCCGAAGTAGGACGCGAATTAACGATTCTCTTAATTGCGACAATGTCACTCCTTAGCACAATCACAGATTTGCTTTATCCAAGGTGCTTCCATTGAAACCCTGTAAAATTCCTACTCTATTTTATCTTCAGTCAACATTTGGTGATCATATGTTAGTTATCGACATAGGAAAATTCAGTACCGCCATCTTTGCTATCTCGTTCTCAACACTGCACATATCAAGGTTGAAAGTATTCTGTAGTATTCTGTCATGGCAGTCAATGGTAGTGCACTTGGATAACTCAGATCACACATAGAAGTACGTAATGAGTGAAATCTTTCAAGAATCTTCATATTATTTTTCAACTAGCAAATATTATAAGTCCTAAAGTATTGAACGTTGTGCGTGTATCGATTTAGATTTAGGGTAGACCAAACGTAATAATGTGGAAATATATGATATTCGCTTTTACTATACTCTTGGTACATCTGTCAGAGAGTGAGGTTAGTAGTGTTTGTTTTATAATGTATAAAGTGATAGTCAGAATAGGAAAGCAATTAATTATTTTTTTAATATATTCTTTTCAGGCACAATCGTATGATGATAAAAGGTGCAAATGTATATGCCCAAGTATTTCCTCGGTTATAAACACTACACAGCCTTCTCCAGATCGTCTAAATTTCATCTCCAATGTACCACCTGTAAAATGGTAATAACTCTGCTGATATCTCAGATATACTAATGAATATATGAATAAGAGTTGGATAATCCTACTTATATGAATATTAATGCATTGCAGTAACTGTGAAGGTGTAATACTACCACGAATTGGAGATCAAATTAAAGGCAAAGAACAAATCTTTTGTCCACGTTGCGATTGTAAATATGAAAATAGAAATACTACTATCATTAAGGTACTTCGTTGATTTTATTAAAATACTTGCAAATCAAATCTGTGCAAAGTTCTAATAGATGTGTTTTTCAGATTGTAGTAATTATTGTCATTTGGGTAATATCCCTCTTAGTGATCTATATGTTATTCTTGATATGCTTGGATCCATTGTTAAATAAGAAAATTCATAAGGGAACAGGAACTGGTGGTTACCAAGAACACACCAATGAAGAGGTAGAATCATCGAATTATTCTTCACTCTCAGCTTACCAGCACGTTAAAAGACCTGCTTATACCATATGAACAAAATAATCTCCTTCGTTTGCTCTAAAGTTATTTCTTTATGTTTTTCTTTATCACTCGATTCATATCACTTCCCTCATAGCTGTTTTCCAATATCATATGTCTCGATCCTTTAATAATTTGTCATCTTTTAATACACTCGAATAAACTAATTTCAAGTATATTATCATTCCCCGATGGCTGTAAATTTAAACAATGTCAACAGGATGACACTACGGTCACTCCTGGGACATCTCATCCTATGGGAGTCAGAGGGAATGTTCTAAATCGCGTTGGACATCAACAAGACAAGTGGAAGCGTCAAGTACGCGAACAACGGCGTAATATCTATGACCGCCACACTATGCTTAACTAAGCTGTACAGTTTGACTTTAAAACGTAACGTTAAGCAACTCGGTAATGTAGTAAAAAAAAATATCTATGTATGATTTTTCATGTATGACTCCAGCAAATTGTTTTACAATTAGAAATAAGGATACTTAGAACTCGTTATTTATATCTTTTGACTTATATTGGTTTTCTCTTTTCTTTATGAAACTTATTTGAAAATAAAGAGATGACCGTTAGGTCCTTGTTTCGTTCAAAAAGAATGCGTTTAATGCTTGTACGGATACGCATCAAAATTAAAAATAAGTCAAAAGAAAAGGCATCTAAGTAATTGCTTTTTCAATTGCATCCTTCACTGCATCGTACAGTGTAAGTACAAGAGCACCACCAGTACCACGCAGAACGTTTGAAAATGCTCCTTTAAAAAATGCACCAGTTCCTTCAGTTTTTGCTATTTTCATCCAACAGTCAAGAGTGTTTTTATACATAATTTCCGCCTTGCTTCGACCTGATTGCATCATCATTCTTCTTCGTACAGTGTCAAATGGATATGATATGATTCCTGCCATTGTCGTAACGATCTGTATTTATTAAATAGTAAAAATTAATTTATTGCATTCCCTACACGATATAAAAATTAAAGACAACTACACAATACTTACCTCGGCTATTATAAAATTTATATAAAGTGGTGTACTCTTGGGATCTGGCAATAATCCTCTAGTAGTATCATAAAATCCAAAGTATGCAGCACGATATATGACTATTCCCTGAACACTAACATTAAACCCTCGATATAAACCAATTAAACCATCGGATTTAAAAACTTTAGTTAAACAATCAGCCATGCCTCTGAATTCTCTCTGATCTCCTTTGCCAACGTCAGCAGCTAATCTACAATTTATGAAAGTCATGAAATTCTAATGTAATACGATCACGCTGGTATGTCTAATAAAATTTAAAGGCAACCTGGTACGCGCAAAGTCTAAAGGATAGACAAATAGCAACGAGGTTGCACCAGCTGCACCACCCGCTGCTAAGTTTCCAACAAATTGCTTCCAAAAAGCATCCTTAGGTACACCTTCCAGAAATATAGCCTTAAATTTATCCTTGAATGCAAAATTCAATGCTTGCGTGGGAAAGTAACGAATGACATTAGCGAGATTTCCTCTCCAAAAGCTCAATACTCCAGTTTCTTTTGGTATTCGTACAAACGCATCGATAATCCCTGCATTAATATTATAATACTTTCTTTTACATCAAAATTTCCAGTCATTCATTTTATAATAAACACCTTTGTACCGCTGATCCGGACTGATTTGCTTTGACGTATGTTGCACTTGAAGCAGCAATTTTACACGTTCTATTGGTGCGACTGCAGTTTTAGCAACGGCAGCCGATATTCCTCCTGCTAAGAAGTCAATTATAAAAGATTTTTGTGAATCCATATTGCTGCACTTTTTTGACTGAAGTTAGAGGATAATATGACGGCAGTAAATTCGATATTCTTATGATATTGTGATACAGGTTCTTCATATATTCGTGTGCAACTCGAACCATGCTGTTATGGCTCAATTGTTGTGATGATCTTGCCCACTTCGCGGATAAATGATGAGGCGTATATATGTGGATTCTTAGTATTAGGTATTCCAGTAGATTCGTATAAATTTATAGATGAAATCAAAATAGCGCGTATTTGCAAAAAAATAGTGTGCACAGTAATAACAGAGGAGGCCCACTGATTGTATGTTTTGTTTCTTACAGACATATATTTATCGAGATAATCGTTTTTGCGGTTCTACCTTGTATAGATAGTAGATTTTCGGAAAGGTATAACGTCTATTGGTAAAATATTAAAAATAGATATTCGGCACATATTGGTATTAATTAACTTACGTACAGTTAAGAGTAGATACTGGAGATTCTAATATTATACTCTTTTAAACTAAAAGTAGATTATATTATGGATTTTTCTTCTTTTTAATTTACGACTTTGGAAAAATTACCATTAAGTGATAACAAAAGCTTCTGTAAAATAAATAGTTAATAATCAATAAAAGGCGAATAAACATAAAAAAATAATATCAATTCAAATCATTTTCATGTTCGCTGCCTATTTTCTTTCTTTTTTTTAATACGAATATAATTTCACAATTGTGCGAAGTCACAGCATTTATTCGTATGCACAGTAATTTTTGATACCTTTACTAACCTGCATCTTATGCAGTTTTATGAGATTATGTTTGTGCTATCAGATCGCACAAAAATTATTTTTGAAATACAGTGCACAATTTATGAAACGAGCTGGCAGGGAACACGTCGCAATTCGCCATCCACATAAAATTGTATAATACCAGAGTACAATTTCTATGGCAATTGAAGAAATCGGTTATTGATAAACATATACATATATATTAGTATATAATTAGACTGGAATTTTGTTGAAGAAATTTTTAAATGCCTTCTGCTTACGCAGCATGAACGGTCTGAAAAAAAGGTTACAGAAATTCCATGAGCTACAGACAAATTTTACTAGAGCTACAGGTAAAAATAAAATGTCTCAAACGTACCTTTGAAATATCCACACCAGTCATGTTCTTCACAAGTTCCGGTACACGTGACACAATATTTAAAACTTCCTCTGCTAGTTTTTCCGCTCCGATTGTTCCATTACCACTGGAAACCATCGTTATTTTCTTTGCCTGTGACAACGGAGCAGCGACTTCGGCAGCGACCTGCATAACGGGGTTAAAATTTGTATAAAATTGTAATTTATGAGCTCAAAATAAGTGTCTCAATGTACCTTAGGTAAAGTTTCCAACATCATATCAATCATAGCAGCTTCCTTGTATTCCATCCAAGCATCAGCTTTCTTCGTCATTTGTTCATATTCTGCGTTTGCTTTTGCTTCAATAGCAAAAGCTTCTGCATCTCCACGAATCTTTATGGCCTCGGCCTCTGCCTCAGCCTCTATTACAAGTCGTAGTTTGTTAGCCTCAGCCAGTTTCTCCAGCCTGAAATATATAGCTGATGAAAAACAGTGCTATACCAATTAAAAAATGCTATTCAATTTTTTGAAGACAGTCCGACCTGTATTTTTCAGCGTCAGCCGGACGTCTTACAGTTGCATCTAATTCCCTTTCACGACGTAACATTTCCTGTTCCTGAACTGCAATTTCCTGACCACGCTCAACTACTTTTACTTGCATCTGTTCCTCCATAATTCGCTGCTTGGTCTTCGCAGCTTGAAGTTCATAAGCCATTTCTGCTTCAGCTTTCTACAATTTCATGAGGTATATGCGAATCACAATTTTCTCTTCTAGAACTATGGTATTTAAGGCTACTCACCTTCGTCTGTACTTCGACATCATAAGCGGCTTTTTTTAATTCAAAATCTCGCTGAGCTTTAGCAATTTCTGTATCATTCAGGAAACGAGCTGCCATGCGCTGTTCTTCTGCAATAGCTTCGCGAATCTGAGCATCTCTGCGTGCTTCAGCTTCTCCGATTCTCGCATCACGCTTCACTTCAGCGGTTCTTGCCATTCCAAGAGCTTTAAGGTAGCCCTATAATTTATATAATTTTAATTTCAAAGTTTTTTACAAGATTCAAATACCAACATAATGCAAAACTTATCCTTAATTTCCTTACATTATCAATGCTGTTAATTAATGACAAGAAAAGCATCGGCGAATAGACCAATTTTTTAATTTTACAGCGCAATATGACATAAGACAGATCTAAACCTTTTGCACAATCAATTTATACAGAAATCATGATTGTGCTTAGATCGAAGCGAACATAGAAATCTATTTGTAAATTCCAACATACTCATAGAATTTACTTCTTGGCCCATGAATTTTAAGTAATTGATACTTTACTAAAACCAGTAAAAGTAAAGACAAAAATAGCAGTGCGATAGCATTATATCTAGTGAAAAAAAAAACCTAAATTTAAACGTACCTTTGCCCCCTGTAATTAGTAACACAAATATGTAATGAATATTTAAATTATTAAACAATATATTGTATAGTACCTCATCACGCAACTTCAAATAGCATCATTTATGCTGTTATTACAAATTTTAAAGGGGGACTTTTTCTATGTTAATTATATCTCTGCTATAACTATTTTTTCTACAGATAGGGGTTGTTTCTAATACCGTATATTAATGACATTACTGATTAGTTACAATAAAATTAAAGATTAATATTATATCACAATTTATCTATTCTATAACTCTTTATGTGATAGAGAATAGGATAAAATAAACTTACTTCCTCGTCACGGATATCTTTCAATGTGTATGAAACAACAGTAATTCCCATATTAACAAGATCGCTACTTGCGACTTCGAAGACTTCCTTACTAAATTTCTTGCGATCTTTGTATATTTCCTAAAAGCAAGCGGTAATGTTTGGTATTATCGTGCACATAATTTCTTAGCGATTTTTATAAGTTTTAAATAACTAATTTGCTCACTTCTACAGTCATGCTGCCCATTATGGCTCTTTGATGTCCCTCCAAAGTTACCAGTGCAATATCGTGTATCTCATCCTCAGATTTTCCAAGAAATTGTTCACAAGCGGTAGACAGCATTTCCTCGTTCTGTCCTTGAATTTTTACCTGAATAATGATGGAGACATTAATAGATAAATTCTCAGGTTGATAATGACTATTTTATACCTGTGCGATTCCAGTAACAGATATTGGTACACCTTGGCAAGTATACACAGTTGGACTCTCGACCTGGAGTGTCATCGTGTTTAGAGATATCCTGAAAGTATAACAAAATTCTAAATAGTACTATGAATTTTAAAATAAACATTTCATCGCTTCATAATATACTTACTTCTGTACTTGTTGTACAATAGGCCAAACAAATACTCGTCCTCCAGGTATCAAGAGTGGTTTGCCGTAGCAGCATCCTTAAAATAAATTTAAAAAAGAAAAGGAAAATAATAAAATATGTTTTATATATATAAAAAACTTATAACTATGTTTAATATATATATATATATATATATATATAATATATAATAAAAAATTGGTATTATAGACTACGTTTAGACAGAGATCTTAAGCCGGTTTAGTTAGTAAAGCCATGACGTCATAAGTAAGACTTTTGCATATACATTTGTGCGAGTGCGCATTGGCAACGAAAGAAAAGGACAGAGATATCTATCCGACAACTCTCTTCTATCTTGTCCCTACTCCTAAAATTTAAGTTTGGTGCGGGTCTAGTGTTTCTATACTTCAGTGCTTTGTCCTTTTAGTCCGTGCTAGAGATAATTCATACGTCCGAAACGCGCTGCCTTTACTGCAAGCATGGTTGTTTCTCACTCAGTTACATGCACGCAACAGAGACACAACGTAGTACGGATAGTCAATTTCAGACGTAGCCTAGATCAGACAAAACGCTTAACTAATTTTGAAAGTAATAAATTTTGAAGCTGTTTATATCAATTTGAATTATAATATAGTAAAATGCAAAATTCGGACTAGAATCGTGTAACACAGAACGCTAGTATTCTATACTTTAAATGAGATAATTGGTATAACAGTTCATGCAATTAGCTCCTACACTTCGCGCATATGAATTCCTGGATCAATTATCTGGGCACAGTCTCCTACTATATGACATTTGACACAGTCGCTTCCAATAATAATACCCAGTCCAAGATAAAATTTTGAGTTTTTTAACAATATAATATAATAATTAAATCTTCGTCTATAGAAAATTTAAATATGATTTACTGTATAGTATCTGAGAAATAAAATATTTAAGGGTCAGCACCGAGGAGATAATAATAAAGAGAGCCAGCCTTATGGGACTTTCGGTCTGACAGCTAGTAGGGGCTCGAGTGATATGGCGTAACAAGCATAGAAATTCTGAAGAGATTTAAAGTGCCGAACAGTTTTTTGCAGATACAGAATACATGGCATTTGAACCTCTTTATTAATATCTTTTGGGTGGAGTCAGTTTCCACTATATAGATATACTTAATCTCAAAATATGCAAACTTTAAAATTTAATCTCCTCATTTTCGTACGGTGGAACGTAATGATTTTTGGCTCTAATCTTGAGGTTATCTTATATTTTTACTCTTTTATTTTTTAACCAAAAATATTGGGATTTTTGTATTGCTTGTTGAACCGGTTTTTCGCCATTACTATTATGATCATCATCATTGGACTACCATAAACATTTTTTTTACTCGTTAATCAAGAGGGTAGTAACTCCCAAGTATAAATGATAATCGTATTAAAATAATAAATGATAAAAGACAATTACCTGAGACAACAAGGGCCTCGTTTGGCCCACAAGTGACGAAACCGCAACTCATACCTGAAAGGAATAATTACACTCACTGTTATCCGCACAAGCAAATAAAGCAACTACACTAGAGTACAAATTATTGCGTCGTCGCCGGAGAGTCGTGACGTCAGCGCCATTTTATGCTCCAATATTGAGACTCAAGGATGGTCTTCAATATACGACGATATGCAATTTCTCATGCCAAATACTGGACAAATCGATGAGGTCATTTTACATTTATGCAATATATATGCACTTTTATTATTCTTACACATCTGTTTTCGGATGATTATCATTTCGTTATCATCATCACATTATTGGGAATTAATCGTGACAGTTGATAAGTCAGTCTAAATATCCTGTCATCGTGAATGGGATATGATGTTTTTATATATGTAATAGATTGCGTCATGTCTTTAATGTTTAAGAAATTATATATATTGTCCAAATATTTGAATTCTGAATCAAGTAGAACGCTTGTTTTCAATCTATTTCTTGAGACTAATTCTTTTCAATATCCATATCAATGAATTATCATTTAATTAGAGCAACTACTACTTATAAACTACTTTATATATGTGGAAAGATCTTTTATGATATAATAAATATTTTTATTCAAATCCCCAGCACATATGCCTATAACGATTCTAGATATTTTAATATTAAAACTAACATATTTTCTTTGAAAAGGTTAATATATCATATTCATCAAGTTTTTAAAGATGATTATAGCTGTCAATAAACGATCTTCAATTGAAAATTAAATACACTATATCAGAGGGCAGCACATTCTACGAATATCTGTTTTATTTTAGTTGCTGTGTCTCGTCCCTACTCACCGTCGTCCCTAACAATTCTGATTGGTCGTGCGTATCGGCTCGTACGTGTAAAAATTCCAATTTTACTCGATTTCTGGATATCATGTGGCTTATAAGTATTTATAATAACTTTGCAAGCGGTTTGAACGTTGCACTATTATGTTGCACAGCATCGGCTTTTAACTTACCCTTTTGAAGTTCGTAATTTCAATCGTGATTTATTCTTTATAACAGTACTAAACATTAGTTTTTTGGTACCCTAATTATATTGGGTTGTATACCTTAATATGTAAGTATAATATAGTACTATTCTCCTTGCTGCTGGGCGTTACAGCCGATATCGCGTTATCAAGCTGACATTTTCTGCCACGCATTCAATTCGTAATATTTTTATTGCATGAAGTATTAGCGCGGGATTCTATTAAATAGAAAGTGAAATGGCAGCGAGTCAGGTCAAGCGTGTGGCACTTATAACAGGTATAACTGGACAGGTGAGTTTCCATTGTTTATTTTATTGTAAGGAATAACAGAAATATTGTTTTTTAATCTGTACGATTGTTGTCAATCAAACTAATGTTTGTTAATAGTTGTGGTTTAATTATTCTGGTTTGTCCATACGTAGTAATTTTATAATTTGTTTTTTATTTATAGGATGGTTCATACTTGGCAGAATTTCTTCTTGAGAAAGGGTATGATGTTCATGGTATCATCAGAAGAGCAAGTACTTTTAATACTGGACGTATCCAGCATCTTTATGCAGATCCTAAGTCTCACCGTCAAGGCAAAATGAAGTTACACTATGGAGATATGACGGATTCCAGTTGCTTAGTGAAAATTATAAGTTTGGTCCAACCAACTGAAATTTATAATCTTGCAGCGCAGAGCCATGTGAAGGTATGTTATTTTGTTATATATCTATGATAACGTCATATAACTTTTCTTTCTTAATTAGGTGAGCTTCGAACTGAGCGAGTACACTGCAGAAGTAGATGCAGTTGGAACTTTAAGATTACTAGATGCAATACGAACATGTGGACAAGAAAAAACTGTAAGGTTTTACCAAGCCTCTACTTCGGAACTTTATGGTAAAGTAGCTGAAGTTCCGCAAACAGAAAAAACACCATTTTATCCACGATCACCTTATGGTATATAATTTTACGAAAATAACAATGTTTATTTTTATGCTCGTATGATGTTATGAAAATATTTCAGCATGTGCCAAAATGTATGGATTCTGGATCGTGATAAACTACAGAGAAGCTTATAATATGTATGCTTGTAATGGAATACTATTTAACCACGAAAGTCCACGAAGAGGAGAAAATTTTGTTACAAGAAAAATCACAAGATCAGTTTCTAAAATACATTTAGGCCTTCAGGAAGTTCTAGAGTTAGGCAATTTAGATTCTAAACGAGATTGGGGACATGCCAAGGATTACATAAAGGTAAGTAATTTATTTGTTTAATCCACTCATTTATATCATGTACTGATAATTAATCATTATATATAGGCAATGTGGCTGATGCTCCAGCAACCAACTCCTGAAGATTTTGTCATTGCTACTGGAGAAACACATAGTGTTAGGGAATTTGTAGAGGAAGCATTCAAACACGTTGGACGAAAGATTAAGTGGGAAGGTGAAGGAGTTGATGAAGTTGGCCTTGATGCTTCATCTGGTCAACTTTTGGTCCGAGTAAATCGAAAATATTTTCGACCGACGGAAGTGGTAAGATACTTATATCATTAAGCCACAATACTTCATTCTTGACATTAATTATTCGAATGCATTTAGGACTTATTGCTCGGTGATGCCACTAAAGCTAAAGAGAAGTTCGGATGGGAGCCTACAGTCACCTTCAAGGTATGCTTAATTTATCTTTAATAAATGTACAATGTTTATATGGGCAATTCTTGCAGGAACTCGTAAAAGACATGGTAGAAGCCGATCTAGAATTGATGAAGAAGAATCCTAACGCTTAAAAGTATTATACTTTCTTTCTAAAAGTAAATGCCTTTCGCAAGGGTATACTTTGAAAATTAATCCTAGGCAATGAAATCCAATAATTGCCCAACATTTAAATTATCGACAATCTATTAGTTAATATGCTTCATTATCGATCTTTATCAAACTTCATAGTATACCTTTAGAAAGGCGGATATTATCTTCGAACCTGGAAGATAAAAACCGAATGACACCTATCGCAGCATTTATCAGTGATATACGGAATTACAATAGATCATTTCCAAATATATTATTATCTACAAATGCTAATCTGTATATATATATATATTATTATAGAAGAATTATGAAATGATATAAGCGCTGTCGCCTTCGTTTAGTTTTACAATTTTAAGTACGACGCACGAATCTCGTGCAAGATTTCAAAGTCTTCAGAACATTCCCAGTGAAATTATTGAAGGGACGTCATCAAAGGACTATTTTAATAACAAGCACAAAGGATGTGAATAACTATTATAGATTTAGACTAATTTCTTATAAAGTGAAGGCGCCTCCATGGGTGATTATCATTTATATATCTGTACATACATTATAATGCTAGTCCCACAGTATTGTTTCTATGTATTACGCAGCATACCGATTGTTATACATAAAAAAGATTTGTCAAAATACAGAGTTTAGAATAAAATAAAAATTTCCATTTCATACGAAACCCTGCCTTCTCATTAAATCAAAATATAAATTCGCGCCTTCCGCACAAAACTGACAGTATGCATGCCTCTTGACAAGTCGAGTCGCGACGCGTGATTTATTGAATTTCTAAGAAAATCGTGTTGATGCTCAACTACTCCCGTTTGGAAATTTAACATTCGAACTGCGCCTTTGAAGAAACAAACACTGGCATGTGTGATCGAAGCTGGCGTTAAAGTCGTTAAAGTCCCTAAACAGTAAACAGGCCACGCTCGTTTTGCCGTTTTATCCGCCATTACGAACAGAAATTTCATCTCGCTACTTGTCCGCGCGTTGTGACAATGTAGGAAAAAATGCAAGGTTAAAAACTGAACCGAACAGAAGATAAAGCTCTTTCATATTTGTGGCACCATGATGAACAGAGAAAAAAAAAGCAAAAATCTTATCAGTTTGTACGAGTCTCTATCATAAATTGAACCGTGACATTTGGATACACAAAAGGCTGTTATCAACTAGCTATTGTAGGTAGTGGGCGATTTCTTCAGTATGTTATCTATTGTAAACATACTCGATTTCCCGCAGTGTTTTGGTCCATCGACAAGACTTGATTCGTTGGACGTATCGTTGCATTTGGCCTCCATGATCCTCGTGGGACATTCATTGTGCCCCCGATGGCGGGACGCTGCATTCGTCATCAGGTACTCCGATGAGATCTGCGCAAAAGGTATTCGTTCCTCTTCGAACGATAAGGATAACGAATACTGCGTGCAGTTTCTTACCGGCAGATTGCATTGTTGTGGCTGTTTTGTTTGTGAATAACTACGTTGTTTTCGAGTTCTCCTTCTACGATAGTTTCCGTGCTCGAACATCTCGCTGGCTGATGGATCCAAGGTCCAGTAACTGCCCTTTCCGCCACAATGTTCACCATCACCGGGTGTTGCTTTGTCCCGGGGAATTTTGACGAAACAGTCATTCAGACTGAGATTGTGCCGTATACTGTTTTGCCAGCCTTGTCGATTTTCACGATAATACGGAAATCTCTCCATTATAAATCGATAAATCCCGGAAAGCGTTAGTCTCTGCTTAGGCGACGAATTTATCGCCATTGCTATCAGTGCAATGTAGGAATAAGGCGGCTTCTCGTAGCGCGGGGTTGGTTTAAATCTTGGTAATGGAAATGCCCAAGTCAAATGAGATAAGTATGTTGTATTAGGTAATGATTGACTTCCCAACAGCATCGAGCTACTCAGATTGTAGTAGCTCGAGAGGGGACACATTGTTGGGAATATCTCCTCCATCATGACAATCTTAATATTATTATATATATTCGCAAGCGGTCATAGAAATTTTACTCGATCAAAAAATCATTTACAACACTTATAGACTATTGTAAACGATCACGATAATAAAATTATTTTCTTTCAGCTGTTACGTCCAAAGCACAATATTATGTCACACGTGTCGATTATTCATCCCGATTCACAGATAATAAACACCCTCAAATTTAAACTCAGGATTCATTAATTAAGAAAAGCAAAAGATAAAAGCAAGGTAAGTATCTTTTAGACTCTTGAAGATATCAATGGATGGAAATCGTATCTTATCGAAGGCGTATAGGAGAGAACTAGGAACTTATTTGCCGTGGACCAATTCACTAATGAAGGGTGTTTAATTTGACACGGGGTAGACACGGTACGAGCCCCGCCCACAGATTTCCAGTGAACTCCCGTTCGACTTTTGAGTCGGAGGGAGTTACCTATCCCAGAGCAACCACGACCGCACTACATGTTTTATTGCTGTTTACACATATGCTGTCCTAACACCCACGCCGGCAGTAACCCAGCCAATATGTAAACAGTGTTGCGGTAATTATACCAAACCGCGCTTCTAGGAACGTTGCCTCTTTCTCGATGCAGCCCCGACGACACGAGCGTGTCATTTCAGTTGCCGTCGTGAATCCGGAGGGTGAGAAGTTCTACGAGGCTAACCGGCTTATTTGTGTATTTTTCGGCCGTGGCAACGGTCTTCCTACTACACGGCTCTTAGGGTACGCCTTGAGCTACCGCTGAAATATTAAAAAACAAATCGTCACATAATTCAACGACTATGGGATTCCCTACAGAATCGGGGGATTAGAGTGCCACGCAGTACAACTCAACTTGGACGCCTTTATCTCTTTGCTGAGAGTTCATATATTTAGACGGCACTCGGGGACCATCAAAATATGCGGGGATCTACTTGGAAAACATAGGAGAGCCTCCTCGACAGGATGGCGGAGCTTCTTGCATGTACATGAGTGAGAAAATGTGACATTGCTACCGGGACAGAGATCGTGTCGAATAATTTGACTTCCTCTCACTGTTCGTCATTCTTTCGGTATTAAGGTATATAATACTATTGTGAACTTACCTCGGATATTCTTAAGGAAGATCCTTCGAGAAATATTAATTCCCATACGATTGCATCGCATAGAATAAATCAGCATTTGCTTACCGGAAGCCAAATGTTTGCAAATGGATCGTGTCTTTATGATCGCGCGTCCACGGCGCTTCAAACAATTCTCTTTATTGACAAATTTACCAGCGCCTGCCAGCCACCAATTGTTGGTTCTGTGACGTTTATGCTCTGTATATTCACAGCAGTCGTAATAACTTATTCTACTCGTTTTACTTACTGGGCAAGTCCGCCACGTTAACCCGTGACGATATAACTTGTTCGGAGTTAGCAAATAAAAAAGAGGAAAGAAGGAATAAGAAATTCATATCTGAATATCCGGACTCAGTAACAGGAAACCCAGAACTTCTTGGTATATAGAGCTTCCTCTATGACGATTAAATATTTACTCGGGCAATCTAGCCATTTATAAAATCTTTATATTGATACGTAATACCGATGTAATACATAAGTATACAATTCTCTCTTAAAATGGATATAAATATTTATTCGACTTGTTGAACCTTTCATAGTCTATTGCTTCCTATATACGAATTTACGGTAACAATCTATGATCTGTGGTCTAATACAATCTAACACGAGCGATCAAGAGGTTAGAATTTATTTAGGATTTTCAGCCTCGTTATTGTTTTAAAAAATTGATTAAAACAGGAAGAAGAAATCAAATTTGTGTATGAGAAATTTCTGATCAAATCTTATAGATATTTATTACTGATTATGAATAAGATCATTTTCAATCGAAATACAAACGCATCTGATTGCCCCGATTAAATTCGATTGTAATTAAATTGAATATCTATCGATTTTTATTGATTTTAATCGGATCTTTTTAACAGGGAAGCGTTACTGGTTAGATCCTCCAACATAGCCTCCGTCGCTTCAGGATTATCCGTCGGTACCTGATGAATCATTGTATCGTTTACACATCCAATTAATAATAATCAATGAACAACTTCATAGAGAAAATCTTTACCATATGTCCGGATCTATTGATCCAATACATTTTGAAATTTCCGTACTCCTTGATATAACCCTCGATGACATTATCAACTAGGAATGGAACTCTTGAAGCGGACTTCCAGTCACTCACGTTTCTCCACTTGAGTCTTTCCACCCAAAGAAGCGTACCTAAGTAAAGAAGAGGGTAATTTCGAGTGTTGAATCAATAGAAAATGATCAAGAAACTTCTACACATTTACTATAAAAATATTGGAACATTCATTGATTCGTTGCATGTGTGTCGGGATAGTATCGTGCGAAGTAATTAAAGATAGACAAGGTTAAAATAATAAATAAAAGACCTTTAAACGAATATTTTTAATTAGTGAAAATATTATTATCTTTACCTGGAGTATCAACGATGAGATCAAGTTGCGCTGTAAATATTAGTACTGTCAGATCTGTGTTATTCAATAGATATTCGACTGAAAAAAAAAAGAAGCTTCGTATTAACGTATTAAGACAATCTGTTTACTCTTAACTAATTAACTTAAAATTAGAATATCTAAACATCAATGTACCTTGGTCAGTAGCTGGTTTCATAAAGTCTGCGTAAAGAGCATTGAAAATCAGTGAGCTCTGACTTCCCCAAGTAACGTTAAGGCCCAATGTTTCTTTTACGGCACCGTTCATTAGCTCATCAAGTAACGCGTCAGAATTAACGTCCAGACCACTCGAAAAATCCACTAATGTTTCAAGAGAAAGTGATATGAGTTTTGGTCATTTCGTAATACATTGAACAGATCAACATAGGCTAGTTAATACCGATTAGCACCTCTTGATGAAGTATCTTTCACGGAAAGAACTGCGTTCATTCCACGCGGACGTTTTTTGTAGAGGATGTTATAAAAATCGATATTATTTGTTACGCTAAATATCACGTATTCGGTTGTGAGCCAAAGATCATTGGCTCTGGACCATTTTTCTTCATCCACGGCTTGCTTTGTCAAATTCGCTGACTCTTGGATCTTGTCGTGACCATCTTGATCGACCATACCCTGAATATAATTATTTATGGACAATTGAAATTTGCGTGTATTTTATAATAGGGAATATTTTTCATTGTTACCGTATTCAAGAGATATTCGGCCCAGGTCATCACAGAATCTATTGGAGAAATCCAGGAATCCCCCATAGCGACTCCTTTAAGATTACTTTTTATGTTACCACTTTTTTGGGCCTGATACCAAACGTAAGCAAATTCAGCTGCCATCTTGCCGCCATAGGACTCAGCCGTGATGTACGTTGGGACCGATACAAAGTCTGGAAATTCAAATAAGAAACTGCGAATGCATTCGAGTAGATCAGCTGCGACCTGGGCGTTTGTTTTTGGAAACCCTGAATATCTGTCGACGTAACTAAAGCCAGAGCCAACGGGATTGTCGATGAAAAGGATGTTGTAATCCTTGACCTATGGAAGTAATAAATTATATAATGAAATTTCTATTTTATTAATATACAGAATTTGAAAGAAACAAACATTCATATTTTTACCCAGGTGTAATTTCTGTAATTCAAATAGAGATCGAGCGGTCCCAATTCCTCGAAGTTACCATATCCTGTGGAGGATGCACCTGGCCCACCTTGAAGCCAGATGACTAGTGGTTTCTCATAATAAGAAGTCACCTCCGCAGTCGTGTAATACAGCCACCAGAACATATGTGCATAAGGTCTGACAGTCACGAATCCCCATTCCTGTTCACCAGGACCAAATCCTGTTTTTCCTATTATAAGAATTCAGAAACTTCATTTTTCATGCAAATTATAAAAAAACACAGATATAATCTAACGACTATGAATTATGCAATTCATCTACTTACAATAAAGCTACAACTAATTGGAAGCCTCTAAGTAATTATTATTAGCAATCAATAAGAGAAATATGTCATCTATCTTATCAATATCAGACTGTCAACGCATTATAAAAGTCAAGATATCATTTACGAACGCTGCGATTCTTCATGTCGTATTCTGATCAATGAATTATACATTCAATATCTATATAATATATACGATTATACTAATATTTACAAAATCGACGTTATCAATAAAGATCTTGACGAGAGACCCACGCATTGTCAAATTCTAGAAAGTTCGAACATATTCTCACTATTGTTACGTTAATTTGAATCTTAATAAAAGGATAAACCCAATACAGAAAGCCAGTAATCAAACTTTTATATCAACCACGCCTAGAATTTATCGAATAGCAAAAAAAGTTCATAAAATACATAATCCAATCATCATTCCATTTGTTTCGAATTCCTTTCTTGAATATCTGCTTTGATTAGAAACAAAACTGAAGAATTGAATTGGCTTACCAAAAGCTCCGCTCACCAGACCCAACGTAAGAATTACAAGTTTTAAATACATGTTCGATAGGGAACTGCTCTGAAAACTAAGCAGCTTGCTACTGTGAAGTGTTTATCAATTGGCAAGATCATTTTTTCTAATGTAATAGGTATCTACTACCACTAATCTATCCACGATAAGGAACTCATCGATTAACGCTCGATATAAGGAAGATTAATAAAAATCGGTCATATAGTTCACAATAATGATATTATCGACATTGATATTTTTATTACAATAAATAGCAAATTTCTCGAGTTAGAGCGATATCAAAATTCATAGAAATCAGCATAATGGACCTCTTAAGGTTCAACGAAGTCTCTAACTCTCACCTTTTTTATCTTGACATCCTCCAGAATCACGCAGTGACGTAGTACTGCTCTAGATTATTACGTGTGAATAAATGATTTGATTTTTTACTATCTGTTTACATATCTGAAGAATTGTATTAATTAATAAATCACGTGGGAACCGATTGAAATAAAATTTATTAAAAAACCGGATGTATGTGTGATTTATGTCAAAGTAGATCAAAGGTCAAGTTTGCCATTATAATAGTCTTAGGACTGCGTGAAAAAAATAAATGGGAGGGATAAACGTAGTTCTCCTTTTTTTTACATGATTATGCGGCAATGTGCTGACCTTAAAAAAATGAAAAATACGCTAACGATGTAGTTAAATATGTTTGTTATTCCTCTTAATGATCCTGATGATTTTCATTAATATTTTTTTGGGATAAGTTACTAGTTTTATTTGCTTACAGTCCAGCTCGATAAGCTGCAGTTTAGCTCTTGCGTCTACGACAAGTCATTACCATTACGAAAATATCTCTGTGAAAGCAAATGAAACTAATAAATAAGCAATACACTGTTCGACCTCTTTTGGAGAAATCTCTTCCTCGCGGGTATACGTACATATGTACGTTACATAAAATTTACTCTATGTAATTATTATGTTTATATTGTAACAGTTATAAACAGTCTATCGATATATTTTGTCATTGTACTGTAATTTGTACGGTTATTATTTTCAATAGAAAATACTTATCGCACAATCATTTTAGTAACAGTAAATTTAATGAAAACAGTCAAGGCCCTAAAACAATGTATTCCATTATTCAGTCCGAATGCATTATCTGGATTAAAAGCACTAATTTGATTCTTATGGTAAAACCGTACTCAGGTAGTGAATTTGGATTGAATAACCGGGTATACATTGAGTCTATACCAAACAGCAATATAATGGCAAAATTTCGAATTAATATCTAAAATGACTTCACCCACTCGTATCGACCTCTAAATTATAAATTGTAGAGATATCAAAGCCCGGGATGAACATAAGTCGTGAAAGAGAAAGTTGCAACGTCATTGTATAGTTATTCATTTGCCGGACCATAATATGTTGACCCGCGTCAGGTATAAAGTATCCCAAGCGAGAGATAGAGAGAGAGAGAGAGAGATTGAAAAAGATATAAAAGTGAAGAAAAAAAATCGCCACTATTTTCATTGACGAATTCTTTATGCTAAAAATGACATCAATATATCGTTGTAGTCCTGACAGTTGTCTCCATCGTGAACTGATCTAACGATACCTTCACCTGTGATAGAAACACGTGTACCTCTGCTACCCAACGTGCATATCTACTTTTACGTTACATGTTTTTCATTAAAATTCAGTTGTCGCAGTCATAGCTGATGCTTCGTATATATACGTAACAAGCGATTGAATGAATTCATGTAATGATCGATGTAAAGAATTTAAAAAATTTGCGCGAAGAAACTTTGCGCAAATCGATGTGGAATTTGATCAATACTCGCTTCACAAAGGATAAGAATATTTTTAAACAAATTATCAATATTTGCTTCAGAATGGATAAGAAGGATGTGAAAAAAACAACGATATCGTAACCACAGCGATTATCGTTGACGAAAAAAAAAAATCAAGTCACGACGATAGATCGTGCACGGTGAAAAGGTTTTCAGGGCCGAAGAAATGCCGACGTATAAGGAACGTGTAATTACATCAGAAAGATGATAATAGGCAGGTTTAATTTGCGTCATTAAAAAAATCATTGGTAACCAGCCCCAAGGTATTCCTGAAGGCCTTATTTGATACGCGAGGCAACGTGGTCGAAAGCCTTCATCGAATTAAACGAAGAGCGTCGTACAGTGAACATTGCGCAACGTCATTTCTCTTTCGTAATGATTTTGGAAGAAAGGATTTACGGTCGTCGTCTTCGAAAATACATGAATAGTTTTTCTTTTTGATTTAATTTTCAGTGTCTGAGCATAATAGGAAGTCAATATGTTACTGGTACAGTGTAGACGCAATATGCAGTCAATAGTAACTTTAAAGGCTGATGACAGTATGGTGGATGCATTTGTTTTATTTCCAAATAGTCCATGATTTCTCAATCGGTATTAAACCGTCTGTCTTGAATCATGTAATACTATTTGGCTTGACCTGCTCGTCACGTAGATCATTGATAGGTTAGGCATAGGCGATCGCACTACGTATTCAAAAAAAATCTGAAATCAGGGTGCGCCAGGTGCTTACATTAATGCCATTGTCCCCTATGAGAATAGGTTTCTAAACCTAATAACGCGCGTAATTTGCACTTTTCACCGTGAGAGGCGAGCGCGTATCGCGTAAGAATCTCGATGATTTCTAAAAGCAGCTTTTAGCAAGACCAGAGAGGAAACCTTGATTATTTCTATGGGAGACAGTAATGGCGTGACTGTCTCGTTAAATCTGCGAATTCTTGCGTTTACGCGGTCATGCCTGCTTGCTATTTCGCGTTGCAGAAGCTAAATACTATTAAAAAAAAAGACTAATGGGCTTTTGGTGTACCCTGGATGATTTTATGTGTATTCTCCTATACCCCTTACGCAGGGATCTGCTAGTAGTCAGTTTCTAGTTTGTATTTATGATGCAACCCAGATATCGCTAAAATTACAAATAATTCAATGAACAATTTTGTATAATAATTTGTTAATATTCCTTACATGATTTTATACCAGTATAAAACAAACTGACTATCACAGTTACTGTTTAAAAAGTATATCACGATTTTGGATACTGCGCATGCGCATAAGTCTAATTTCTCCCGTCAGATGTCCATGATGTCATATGAGTTTTCACTATTTTTTTTTTCAACGAAATGTCGCTAATGCGTAATCGCGGGCAATCCGCCATAAAAGTACAGGAATCGGTACGACTCCCGCGTTCAGCCAGTTTGCCAATTGATTACACAACATGCCAGCAGAATGACCTGCAGATAAGCTATAATGGAGAGTGAAAAAAAGGCTCCGACACTTCCTTGTTCCAGCGTATGATATATTATACAAACACGGTACGATTTTCGTTACACTGTCACCCGTTATATCACCGTGCCTTGTAAATATTCAATTTAGAATCCAAGATAAGGAGAGCATGGTAAATAAAGGAGCGTCAGAGCTTTCTTAAGCAAAGGGTTATAAATTAATATGACAGTTCCATTCGCTTAAGCATATCGTATAAAAACCATCTAACGATTTATATCGATGTGAAAAGAATTAAGGAATCATAGAAAAATAAATTTTGTTTACATATTTTTGTTCGCGTAGTATCATAATAATATAGTATTCCTATTTCTGTTAATATCCTGTATATCGTTCATTACATAAAGATTTCTTACGTAAAGTATTATCATCCTCGAAACAAAAGGAAGTGCAGAGATCCATTATTTAAAAAATTTGCATATCACATATTGTTTGAATAATGCAGTAAAAAATTATTTAAAAATTCCAAAATTTTTCATTCAAAAATCGTCGTAGTAAAGATCGATATAAAAAAGTATCTTCTAAAAATTTCATTTACTTTTACGATCTAGAAGCTGAGAGATCTCGACCAAAATACGACTATTTTAACATGCAAAGTATAACTGTATAATGCAATTTTGGCTACTTTCATTTAATATATTTCGTAAAGTAAATGGTAAACAGTTTTGAAATTTTGCACGCACGACCACTAAGCATCTGACAAGAACATGTTCAAAATTCAGATTCGTATTTTGGAAGCACCTTCATAACCGAACCACCTTAAGACAGATTAAAAGTCAAAATTCATATTACTGTCGAAGTTACAGCCGTTAGAGTAAAATAACTTGCGCCGTTTAAACGCGTTCGGGTAGACGTATCGAAACATTCAAAGCGTTTATCTTAAAACAGTATTTTTCGAAACAATAGGCAACCCAACTCATTTTCTTCGATCGACCTCAAATTGGACATGAACATTTACAATAACATTCCGCGTTGAGTGACAGGAATTTGTAAAAATATAAATCAAAAAATTAATCAATTTAGATTAATACTTTCGATTGGAAAAAATTGCCGGATATTGACCATTTTCCAAGAGGAGAAATGTATATGATTCTTTAATCCTTCGAATCACGTGAAACTTTTTCTCTTGAATTCTGTAATGTCATTGGGTTTATTCTTAACTACTTTCACTGACGCTCGCTTCCTCTGCAGCATCCTTCATATATGCGTCTTGCACAGTCACATCGTATATGTATACCGGCATCGCAGTTGAAGGAGTCGATCAAGGTGATTACGTGAAAACGGCAAGGTTTCCCGTACAATAAAGCAGAAGTGCACCTCTTTGGGAATAGTGAAAAAGAGAGAGCTTTTATATTAATAACGTCCGGAAATGTATTTCCATAGTCTTCTTCATTGTGTATACGTGTATGCAGGCATGCGAATATCGAGACGTGCATAACCTTATGCGGGTGTCTCACGTGATGCAAAACTCATTCAAAAATTATTTACGACAAATTAAAATCGTTAAATATTCCGATGAAACTTTCACTTTGAAATTATAATTTTTGTCTTTCTTTCCATGTCCACTTGCGTACAGTATCATTTTTTTGATCTCGCATTTCTTTAGTCGGGTGCGTAATTACCGCCTGTAATCGTTAGACGTTACTCGAGGTTCGTGTCGAGAATTTGAGGTTATGTTCTTAGATACTTTTCAAGTGGAATACCATGTACGTACCGAGAGTATGTATTCTCGCGTATGTGCATATACGTATGTATGAAATTCGCTTAAACACTGTCATCCTGCGGCACTTTCGCGATTATGGGTCGACAGTCAGATTCTTTTTACACCGTATCGGAAGAAAGTCTCAATCCTGCATCGCCTGCGGTGCGACACGATAAAACCAGTGGCTTTGCGGAAACGCGGAGATATTATATACATATACCAATGGAAAGAACAGTATTTTAGCTATATGGAAATGATTTTGTTTCCGGAAAGTCAGATTGATCCTGAAACGAATAAAAAAAATGTGACCAGTGTACAGTATATTGGCCGTAATTCTACACTGATTCCTGAGCGTTATGGCAGTGGAAGAATGCTAAATGAGATTGACAGATTATGCGTAAACAGTTTAGGTATTTTCACTGAATTTAAAACATCGACACGAGCATTAATATTTTACTCAAGGTCTGAGGATTATTTTATTCTCATGGCGCGTTCAGCAAGAGAACCAGCTCTCACCATTGAATCTCTTTAATTGCGCAAGTTATTGTAGTCTAGTATGTCTATACCCAATGAAGTGATGGGTATTATCTAGAAACTCCTTACACTGAACCTGGAGGTGTTCATCCCCACCAGAATGGTAGCAGGGTATGGCGCTTGTTAGAAGGACAGCCTGACCCCCATATAGCCGTTGGAAGTTATCCCTCCTCAAAATGTCTCTATGCCCTGGGCAACGTCTAGGAGGTAAGACTCGCTATAAAAGCCACAGAAATCTTGATGAATTCGCTAGAACAGTGACGAACCGGAAAAACGGCAGTTTTTGCCGTGAAAGATTGAAGCCAAAATGCGGTTTACCCTGGTTAGTGTTTATGCGGTCGTTGATTTACCGACCGACTTTATTTATGTGACGTGAAAGTGCTGGTGCTGTGGGAATGTCAAAGGATGCGCGGAGAAAAGTCAAAGAGAGAAATGAAACAGCTGAACCGTCAGTGAGAATTTCGGGAATCTAACCACGTACGCGCGTCTATCAAAAACCAGCCTAGAAAATCATTTATTTTAAATTACAAAAATTGCGTGTCTGTCTTAAATTTTTTTTACACCATTCAAAAAGATGAAATTGTAATGTCACTGGTCTTAAAAGAAATCTAGATGGCACCTATCCACGCGAAGTAATAAACCGTTTGATTGACACTAATTCCACTCATAGAATTCATAGCGTGCGAATAATAACTGTCATTGTGTAATGTCAATTACGGGTGGTAAATGAATGATAATATTGTGCACCGTGTTTAGTCCTTGATCTTGACTTCGGTTTGATAGCTGGAGTCAAGTACCGGTAATATTGTTCTCGTAACAAGAGTGAAACGTTCTGTTGAGAGAGGTCCGTGTTCAATAATTGCGGTGCATTGCGATTTCACTGGTTCAAATCGAGTCTGGTACAAGGCAGAATAGCTTATTATCATTGTATGCTTCCAAGATTTTACGTTCATTGGGTTATCGTAAAAAGTATGGGGAATTGACCCAATTTCCCAGACGTAATTATCTGAGCTCGCCATTGTCAAACTTTCGCTCTTGCGGTCGTAAAAGCGCAAGGTATCGCGCGCTTATGTATGACTTGTTGAAATGAGCGAAACTCGTGTACGCGATGATACGACCGGTCACCGAAAATGAGAATCAGGAACACGTGTGCGTGACGTTTAAAAAAACGTCACTGCCAAGGTGCGAAACGAGTTTACATACAGATTCTCCCGGTCTGAGGATTTTACGTTTTTTTTTTATTTCTTTTGTTTTATTGCACTTTTACTTCCCTTTCGCCTCGGCCCTTTCCCTGGAATTTCGCGAACGTTCTAAAGAGATATTTGCAAATATTAATATTGGACTTTTTCAGGTATTGCTAGGGTGCTTGTTTGTCGTTTCGGCACTCGGCGAGCCTATTAGAGCTAAAAAAGAGTGAGTATTAAGTCTTATATTAAAAAAAACTCGTGGGCTGGATGGTATAATATGAGGTTATGATTTTTAGAGCACCGAGTCCGCAGTATGGTGTCCCATCTGATCAGTATGGTCCTCCAGCAACATCTTATGGTGTACCGGATGCAAATTTGGGAGCAGGACTAGGAGACTCGTATGGAGGTCCTCCGCCAGCACCGTCAGGATCCTACGGAGCTCCTGCTGATAGTTATGGACCTCCGGCTCCTAGTTACGGTGCTCCAGCGTCCGATCATGGATCCTTTGGGGGATCAGGATCTTTTGGGGGGAACTTTGGTGGCGATTCTGGAGGCTTAGGACCTGTTTACGGAGCACCTGCACCTTCTTATGGAGCACCAGCACCATCTTACGGAGCACCAGCACCTTCTTATGGTCCTCCCGCACCTGTTCACCACGAACCACATGGTGAATACAAGAAGAAATTAGTATGGAAAGTTGAATGGAAGCAAGAATGGAAGACAGAATCAAAAATGACATGGAAACAAGAATGGAAGAAAATTCAGGTACCAATTTGGAAGGAGATTCAAGTACCAGCATGGAAAGAAATCCAGGTCCCTGCTTGGAAGAAAGTTCAAAAACCCATCTGGAAAGAGATTCAGGTTCCCATCTGGAAAGAGGTGCAGGTGCCAGCTTGGAAAAAAGTTTGGAAGCCAGTCTGGAAGGAAATCCAAGTCCCTATATGGAAGGAGATTCAAGTACCAGATTGGAAAAAAATCTGGGTTCCCGAATGGGTCAAAATAGGAATACCTGGTGAACAATACGTCGGTAAGGATCACGAGGGTTGGCAATACACAAGCCATGATCTCTGGAAGAAAAAATTAATCTGGAAACCTGTCTGGAAAAAGATTTGGAGAACCGAGAAGAAACAAGCTTGGGCGACAGACAAGAAATTGGAATGGAAAGAAGAGTGGAAGCAAATCTGGAAAACAGAAAAGAAGCAAGCTTGGGTTCCTGATAAGAAGCTTATCTGGAAAGAGGAATCTGTTCAGGTTTGGGTACCGCAAAAGAAGCAAATCTGGGTTACGCAAAAGAAGCAAGTTTGGAAGGATGAGTGGAAAAGCAAATGGGTGCCTGTCTGGAAAGAAATCCAAGTACCAGCCTGGAAAAAGGTTTGGAAGCCAGTGTGGGAGAAAGTTTGGGTCCCTGCTGAACCCCATCATGAAGAACACGGTTATAAATAAGATATTTATATCTAATTAACCAGCAGTTCGAACGTGACATATCTATGTATGTACATGAAAACTTCCATAACTCGTATCTCACCGTGTCACAGATCCTAGTATTCTGATAGTGTTTTTTTCCACATTACGTGGAGACATAACAATGCGGATTTTCCTTGCAGGGAAAAACTATCTTAACGATTATTGTGTATCTCCCATGTATGTATATATTTCCAGAGATACGATAATATGAAAGCTTTTGCCATCCGATTATCGATATGTATACACACAGAAATCTGACAGTGAAATTACCTACCGATATTGAAACTGTCTATAATCTAAGAATCACGCGAATAACATTCTGCTTAAACATTCTCCAGTCACGATCGGTACATCTTGTAAATAATGTTAATGGCTTTAATGACGGGTCTCTGGACCATTGTTATTTTTCTACGATTACATCTATTTGTTCATTCGTTTTTTTTTATAAAATAAAGATATTTTATACTACGTCTCTGTCAATTAAACTGCTATAATCTTAAAGGATAAATAAATAAAACAATTTATTTTATTATAATATGGTTAAGTATAAAAATATGAACTAAGCTAAACTATCGCTGCTATGAAAGTCAATGTTCGTGGGAGCCGCTTTGGCTTCTTTGTAATATAGTCTTGATTCTTTTCACGTTTTATCTACAGTAACCCACTTCCGGTGCTTTTACATTCCAACATATCTACGACAAGACTTCAAGTAATCCTGATTGCCGGGGCAGCTAAATTCTTTACGCACAAATCGGCACGGATGACTTTTAATGCCATTAGGATCGATTTACATGAAAGTCTTTTCTTCAGCGGCTCCAACGAGTTTCTATCGTCTTGTTTATTCGAGACGTCGACATCGAAAGAAGATGCTTTCTAGGGATAAGGTAAATCTCAAGGGAACAGCACGATTCTTGCGGATACCACGAGATCATCTAATGGACGCACGACCTTTACTTTCTCTTGGTACTTTGACTTTCCTTCGCGAGCATGAGATCCATTTATATGAGCCAATCTGCAAGGCTTTAAGGAAACCGGAAACTGCCTTCCTATAAAGACTTTCAGATGCATCTTCTCAAGGCCTTTAATTACAGCAGTTTTTCTAGTTTACGATGATGACGGCATAACCGACTGTGAGAATAATTAATCATTTTCTAATTAAGAGGCGTAAAAGCGCGTGAAATATGTTATTTCTCTATGAATAATTCTTCGGAATCTCTTCAATTTCTATTAAATATGTAGCTTTTATTTCTCGGAGAAAATTCACTCTCTCGTATAACCGTAGGATATAAGTATCATTGAAAGAGAGTCGCACTTGACCCATTGGATCTTATATAAATTCCATCCTACGCACAGAGACACACCTGAGATCATTTTTCTTTTTCTCAATACCTTTTCAATGGCGAATAAAGTTATTCACTTTCGAACACCCATAGTAGTTGCTTAAACCCCTCGAAGCAATCATGTGGTTGGCGTTTCTTGTGCAATAAATCTTATTCGCGATAAAACTACACAGATCATATATATATATACAATATATATATACAGTACTATATTACAACTAAGTTTGAAAGAAAGGCTTCAATTAATGTACATAGCAAGTGAAAGTCCTCCCGCGTGAAAACCAACCCTAATGGCCTTCGACCTGTCGGGAATATCAGTCCAATAAAGGACACAAGCCAGTCGCGGATTCCACGCGTCGCATTTCTCTGCAAATTTCTCCAGGGCTTCGTTTTAGCAAATGAACGATGAGTCGTGATCTCGATGCTTTTTAAAAGAAATCCTCCCCACTACGTAGTTGAGCTCTCATTGGTCAAATTCGTCACTACCACATTGACTATAGTTTCTTCCATCTCCCACTCACATTATTCCCACGCACTGACTGCGGACATAGTATTTTTATCATAATGGATTTAATACGTGTGAACAATACAAGCAATGAATTACAGATTCGAAATTATAATTCTTTAGGTTTTATTTTTGTCACTGTACATGATAGTTTGTCCGTGAAGAAATTTCGCAATGTTTACGGAAAGTTCGTCGAATAATGATCGAATCTGGTTTAACCACAGGAAATCAGTCTATCGAAAGTTGATCATGCTTTATGTATGGCGTACGCTCAGTCATGTGGACTTATACGATCACATGTATTACCCAATAGAAAGTAAGTCGTGCATACGCGCACGATTTATACGAATGTGCAATCGAATCATCATCTTTGAAAATACTCATGAAATATATCAACATCTAAATGCACGTGCGACAAAAGAAATATAACGAGTTTTATGATTCAATAATATATAATATATATGTATAATCATATATACATATTATAAACAGCGGAGGACCTTTCCTTCGTTATGTCAAATAAAACAGATTAATTTAAAAAGTTATTGATTAGCACCTATTCACCATGTAAACACTACAAGGTATTTATTATTCATACGATCCAGTGCCACGATACAGCCATTTCCAGATTCACATCCTGGTTTGAATATATCTGGAAACCAGTGATGTTTAATTTCCACAAATAAATTTGCATTTTACGTCACATATGGTAAAATGTTATTGTAGGTCTGGGCATCGTGGTATCATGGCATTTCATTTAGTTATCGATAGTCTCTCACGTGAAGCGATTCCTTTGGGGCACTCTGAAGTTGAAAAACATAGAAATAGACAAGTACGCCTTCCAGTAGAAAAAAAAAGAAATACAAACTCGTACCAATTTTAATATCCTCAGACAGTCCTTAGGCGTTTGGCGAACCAACAAGAAAGTACATTAACTTTGCTGCGGCTGGCCTGAGGAAATAGACGCGATCCTATGTGAAGTAAAAGGAACTAATTGCAGCAATCCATCAATTAGTATCAAGATGCGACTATCGTCATCTTCTTCGCATGAGTACTAATAGAGAAAGGTTGCAAATTAATATTAATACTTGGCGTCATATTTGGTTGACATTCTCGAATAGTAATCATCTACCAGTGTCATTATCAATATTGTAAGCAGTCGAATTAATAAAACTATATCTGGTTATACAGCCCAAACGCACCACCTGAAGTTAGCGCGACTATTTCATTTTTACGGTAAAACTATGTTCCGATGGTGCGTTTGGGCTGAATAACCGGCTATAAATCAAGGAGATCTATCATTACTACTAGAGTAATGGACAATCGTGACTCCAACATTTTATCTCGACTGTCACGCACTATGCTCGTACGTACTTCGTCCGATTTCATGTATGGCCACGTATTAGCTATAGTAGATTATGCAGGACGCGAACAGCCAGGAACTATCCAGGGTATAAACGAGCAAGGCTACTTTCACGTAACTATGTATGGAGTGGCACATACGAAACCTGCACAGATTCTCCATTCTTCTGTTTCGATCCCGCAAGCTTCTCAACGTGTCGCAATCCATCGAGAAAATCGGCCTCCACCAGAAGATCAAGGTATTGACATCAGATAGCCGTTGAAGAAACGGTACATGGTACTGGTTAAGATATTTTAAAATGGTCTTTTGACAAAGGTATATAATGGTGACAAAAAAGATAACACCAATGCTCAAATTTAGGACTTTAGAAAATCGTAAACTACTCTCGCCATCCATGATAGTCATTAGCCATAAACTCAATTAGTTCCTTGAGTTATGTATAAATGAATAGATTTCATGGTGGTACATCACAACTTTCTCATAATGAATCCCACGTCGAGATATATATTCGCCATAAGAGGCAGAAAACCCATAATTTAATACTGAATGGATGCTTTTAGGATGATCTGAACATCGACCTACACCATTATGATCCGTATAGGTCATAGTGCATAGCTGACTATGTAAACGTTCCTTTTTTTGCTACCAGGGAAACATAAAGGTCATAAGTCATAGTAGAAACGCATTGAGAGTCGTTAGGCTTTTTTAAAAGAAAGAGGTAGAAGAGAGAAAGAAGATGCCTTGGTTAGTTGAGGATACTTGGATGACGATAGGAGTTGTTTCGAGGATGAATCTGTTTTTTACTCAGTCATGCTCCCACGATTTCGTGTTCACGTCTTGGGAGTAATGTCTGCGGATCTTCAAGGATGGCTGCTCGCAATGTGATCACTGGGTTGGTACGAGCATACTCACCAGGGTGTATCTTCTTTGTGCAAGATAAATACTCGGTCAGGGACGTAGAAGTCAAATTTCTTTACTCGCTTGTTTAAATACAAGGAATACATCCTTTTGATCTTCTAACATCAAACTAGTATAGAATTCAGGATACTTGTTTTTATCTATCAAAGACGTGTCTCCCACGAGACAGTTCCGATTCTTACAGTTGTCCAAAGACGGAAATACGTCTTCTAGAGAGTCGTAGCTCCGTGTTTTCATCGTGGTGCCTATAAGAAATCGTGTTTATGTTTCTCGAGAATATTCAGGTTTTAACGGAAAAGAACGACCTTGAAAAATATCTTTACTCAAACAGGCACACATTCCAGTAACGGTTTTAATTACTCACGATGACATTTCAGCGAAGAAATTTCTATCTTTATACGCATCTTCAAAAAGATTTTTTATGATGCTCTAACGTATACCGGGTCATTCGGCCCAAGTGCACCATCTAAATTTATGTTGTACTATCGAAATCAAATGGACGGGCTAATTTCAGGTGATGCGTTTCTACTGAATAACCGTGTATGTATGATGTATAATAATTAAAATATATATACAGGGTTAGTCAGGTCTATTGAACAGCCGTGTATTTACGTGCATCTCGTAACGTAGTCAGTTGCCGACTGTCTTCAAAGAGAGTCTCTTACATCAATTGGTCACTTATCACTTTCACTGAACTCCTCCGTGTTACTCGACCGGATGAGTGACATCGTGTGGGTAAACATATATGAATCGTCTGCTACGTGTTTCTATATTGCGTACGTGGGTCACGGATTCGTCGTAATAGACTTGGCGAAACCACGATTAGCACTCTAATTGCGTGAAGAAGCTTCCACGTTGGGTAACTTTTGCCTAAATGGAAACGCAGTCAGTATCGTTATTAGTATCAAAGCCACGAACATATTGACTGCACTGACTTGGAGTATATAGCGAATGCATTCCGTTGCAAATTTTTCTAGATAATAAGAAAGGTAGCCTTTGAGCTATTTTGAGATTTCTTAAAGCACCTTTTTTATGAACACTCAAACATCAAGAGAAAGATCGTAAAAGGATCAGTTATATTGAAATAATAAATCAGAGACATAGTGCGTGTATTTATATTGCACTTAATCTAAAAGAATCGGTACGATCAATCTTGATAGATCCAGGTTCTGTCGTATGGCTATTGGGAGGTTAATGTTATGTGTGATAGGATGAACGGTTACCTATTGGTATCGTTGTTAAATTGAAACTTTCTTCCACTGGTTGTAGATGTCATTCGTGTGACAAACCTGTAATTTTCATAAGTCCAAGTAACACGACTTTGTAGATTACGGGTGTATAATTTATGCAGAGAATTGAATAAATCGCCAATGGTGTTGAGACGGTTTATAGAGATCGGAATAATAATTAAATACTAATGTTGATGCTACGGCGATCTTACTATGGCAATCGCCCCAGGTGGTGAATTTTAGGGCAGGGCAACGTCTTTTAATTAGCTAGCAATTGTATGAATAGCTCCTAGTTTTAATGCATTGTAATATCCTTTATTTTTATAGGATTATTGTGCTTGAAGGATGCATTGCATAAGGTTCTTTTGATTAGGTGCTTTCGATCAATTCCTCTTGAGAATTAATAAACTATTCAACATTTAGAGTATCAACGCAAAAAGATTTAGAAAGTAACCCGAAATTTAAATATTTAAAATAATACTCATAGGAAGTAAGACGTCTAAGTTTTGTAAAATTTTATTTTTAAATGTGTTGAACAGTCAAGCATCGAATTGGATCAATATGTTTTCTGTACTCTTATAAATGATTGATTGACCGATCAATCATGATCACTGATCAATTGATTCAAATATTTGCCTATAATGAAAAGAGTGGAAGAATGTTAACATTTACAAGTATTTTAGTTCCGGAAATTCATAGTTAATGTGGTATCATATAAATAAATGATCATTTGAAATAACAAAATCGGTCAACCATCGGTGAAATTGTACGTCTTGGATTCTGGAAAGCGAGCCGAATATTAAGAGGCTCACATATATATAATATATCTAGATTCGAAAATCTGGAGCAAGCGTAACCTTGTCGTAGACCTAACGATCATTGCCTGATGTGATTTACAAACCGGAATAGGCGAGCGTGATAGTTTCGTTTCTTAGTGGAACATTTCTCCATCATTCCAACTCATGACCTCAAGGAATTCACTTTCGTCAGAATTCCGGTTGCTAAAAAAAATGCAAGTGCATGAAAAACTAGAACTTCATAAGACAGCATATAAAAACAAATAAAATTCTCTAGCTCTATCCATAGCTGTATATACATCTTATACAGAAAACGGTAAACATAGGAGTAATCTTAAACAATGACTAATAGACTCGATGACAGATCATTTTATCTCATCTCGTTGAACGTCCTTGAAATGAATTAAAAAAATAATCCAAATTTCTCTACCGAACCTTACTCGTAACCAACCAATTTCCTGTAAGTCCCGTGTGAACGTTTCTTTCCCGTGGGCGGTGAAACTGTATAACGAACGGGATTCGATAAGGCCCAAAAGCTAAGAAGAGACAGGTTCTCCCCAATTAACAGACACGCTCGAATTTCTGCGGCAATATCATGAATATCTGGAGCAAGAGTAACCTTGCTATACATAACCTTGCGCGTGAACTTCAGCGTTCTGGAAGGAGCGCAATGGCGGCTCGAGTTGGCTGGTAAACTTCTCGATCACTTTCTCCGTGCGATGGTACTCGCTTGCTGAGAGAAGAGACAAACACCGCAAGAGAAGTAGAGAAGCAGAAGGTTCACGTAAGGCCTTTCGATCACCGGACCCATGTACCTGGACATGACTCGTCCACTTCCACTTCTACCTTCCACTTCCACCGTCTGCTTCCTCCACCTTAACTACCTTCTTCGACCTATGTCCGTTTCGTGCATCCTTCCCGGCTTCTTGGGGAAGGATACGCGCCTATATAACTACGACGTTCCGCTGATTGGACGAAGTAAGCTACGTTTTCCTCAGCCTAGGGAACAAGAAATCGCGCCGAGCCCAACGGGCGGCACCTCGACAATATGAGAATTCGCCCAAAATGCGCGGTTAGTTTATTGCATTTAACGATTTTATCACTTGACAGCCTTTTGGATTTCGTTTGTTATCGGATTCACTATCTACGCCTGTAGTTGAATTGATTTAGTGGGACGCACTTACTAATTCTAAAATATGTAGATACATTTATTAGATTGTATTGTATTGTTTTTATTTTAATACTATCGTACTGGAGTACTAATCTTGGGTTTGTATCGGTGTCAATGATCGGATCACATTATTGCATGTTTGTTTGAGGTATTTTTTATACTATTTTATTAGTATTTTTATTGTGCATGCAGTACTGTTTTTTTGCGATACTGAAATTCATAGGATAGTGTATCAAGATGTACTCTATCGATCGGCCGAAAGTGATTGCGGATGCGTTTCTTTTAATTTTATTATGTGAAGTCAGAGAAAGTAGAATAAAAATCTTTTTACT
Organism: Hartigia nigra; assembly: GCA_031001745.1. NCBI lineage: Eukaryota > Metazoa > Arthropoda > Insecta > Hymenoptera > Cephidae > Hartigia > Hartigia nigra. Next base: position 698,343 of record JARPRG010000508.1, read on the forward strand.
TGTTTGGAACATGTACAATTCGGTTGGTACTTAAATTCCTTACGCGACTGCTTAAATTGATGTTAACCCCAGGCTATATCTCAAATGCTAATTAAAGTCCATTCTAACAAAATAACCATAGGAATCTATTGATCAGGAACCGATCGATTAGTATCGGTAATCGATCCATTGTGTGATGTCCCTTTGTATGTCCTTTATTCGCTATTCACGTGGACTGGGCCAACTTTCAATTGTTTAATTACTTTCTTAATGTTTTTTATTTTTTGTTTTCAGGCTGCACTAGTAGTGCTACTGCAAGCCGTTCTTGTGGCGAGCAAGGCCTTGGATAAAACTCAGCTGCAGCAGCAGACACAGCAGCAAACTCCGTAAGTTTGTTCAATTAAATTATATTTTACTGAATGTTATTGTGACGTAGATCAATTAAATAAGAGACTTGATCATTTTTTTTTTACATTGCAGATATGGCACAGCGGCTCAAAAAAGATATGGCGATGAAGAGGGTGGTTACAGCTACGGAGCACCAATAGAAGATCACCATGAAGAGCATCACGAAGAACATCACGATGATCATGACGATCATCACGATCATCATGACCCAGGTTATTGGAAAAAGAAGTTGATCTGGAAACCTGGCTGGAAGAAAATCTGGAAACCTGCCCAAAAGCAAATCTGGAAATCCGCGTGGAAAAAGATCTGGAAGCCAGTCTGGGAACCCACACAAAAGGCTGTTTGGAAGGAAATTCAAGTACCTGCTTGGAAAAAAATTTGGAAACCGATCTGGAAAGAAATACAGGTGCCTGCATGGAAAGAGATACAAGTGCCAGCATGGAAGAAAGTCTGGAAACCTATTTGGAAGCCGATTAAAGTACCCGCGTGGAAAGAGATTCAAGTACCAGACTGGAAGAAGGTATGGAAACCAATATGGCGAGAGATCCAAGTTCCTGCGTGGAAAGAAATTCAGGTACCTGCGTGGAAAAAAATCTGGGTACCCGAATGGGTCAAAGTTGGCATTCCTGGTGAACATTATCATGGTACCGATGATCATGGCTGGCAATATACCAGTCACGACCTCTGGAAAAAGAAATTAGTTTGGAAGCCGCTATGGAAAAAGTACTGGAAACCAGCTAAAAAACAAATCTGGATACCTGATAAGAAACTGGAATGGAAGGAAGAGTGGAAGCAGATTTGGAAGCCAGCAAAGAAACAAATCTGGATTGACGACAAAAAGCTCGTATGGAAAGAAGAGTGGAAGCAGATATGGAAGCCAGCAAAGAAACAAATTTGGATCCCTGACAAGAAGCTGGAATGGAAGGAAGCCTGGAAGCAAGTTTGGAGAACAGATAAAAAACTTGAGTGGATCCCTGATAAGAAACTAGCTTGGAAAGAAGCGTGGAAACAGATCTGGGTACCAGACTGGAAACAGATCTGGGTACCAGGTTGGAAAAAGATCTGGAAGCCTGTCTGGATATCCGAATGGTTCCCTAGTGAAGATCATCACGATCATCACGGGCATGGATGGGAAGATCGTAAAGATACTCAAGCCCAAAAATCTCAAATAGTACCATACAGTCTTCAATCAGCGAATCAACAAAATCAACAGCTGACAGATACGAACAAAGTCAGATGGGACAGGTCTCTCCAGATTGGACAATCTAATCAAAGTCCAGCGACACTACCCCAGGGTCTAGTACCACCACCGGTACCAGCAGCCAATCAGGACAACGGTAGTACATTCAAATTTCCCACTCGCTAAAAAATAATTTCGTAGCATGTACAAAACCCGTGAATGTAACATAAGCCGCTGTATATATTAACTATAAGATGCATAGGTACTTGAGCGATCGCTACTCGACTGATGTGCCCTTGTATATGGGGATTTGTATAAGTTATCCGTTACTATTGACTTTATACACTGTTGTTGTTAGTTTTTATATTGTTGACTAATTCTCTTCTAAATAAACGTCCATTAATGTTTTGTTAAACAGCCTCAGTTTTTCTACTATACCCCGTGTTATCATATACCTAAAATCTGATATTTATATGATGCAATCATTTAAAGGCACAGGTACTCCTTGCGCACTATATTTATCTATGCACGCAAGTGCTTACTCTAGTGTGTGAGTACTGTCAACCTGGAGAAAGTAAGATCTGTTATGGAAGTAACGATAGCAAGGAGTCTGCTCCAAGGAGAAAGTCTCCATCACCCACACTTCTCACCAAGGCATAAATTAATTCATACAGACAGACATACGTGAAAACAGCAGTCTCGGCTGAAGGTGCACTATCACACGCCAAGGGCATTAAAATTTCAAGTGTCAGCATTGTCAATGACTTCTTAACGTCAGTAGAACTACGTCATCAGCTTTTTCTAGTCTTACAAGATTATTAACTATATACATACTCTAGCGTATTCAGAAGGCTATCAGCTACTGGAAATTTCGCTACTTTAATTCATCATAACTGGGAGAAAAGATGGATGGAAATTAAAATTAAGCAGAATAAATATTCATTATGTAGAACTCGTAGGAATCTCGTGCGATCATTTAACGAAAAATTCCCGCGGTTTAAGTGCCTACCTGATTTTCAGATAAAATAAAAGAGATTCATCAGGAAGTATTTTTCTAGTTACTTCCGACTGGCTGAACGATTTAGTGTACATATATGTATATACGGTATGCGTGATAAGAAGTAAAAATAAAAATCTATAACGATGTCTAGTGGACGCTGCTTATTAAAGTGTCACGTGTGAAAGGTCTACTTTCCAAACAAAGAAAAAATAAATAGTATATTCTTAAAAGTGTCTTGTCATGTCTTTCGAGTTAGGGAAGGTCGGCGTTCTACCTCAAAAATAAACCGGTCGTTAGAATTCTGCTTGGCGTAAATTATTCCGTGTGTAGATATACTACTATTAAATTTTACGATATCCACCGTTAGGTAATGTGAATGTTTATATTAATGAATTAGATTTTAGTTTCTCTTCTGAAAAATTAAAAACAGATTAATCATAATAGAGACAAGACCATATATATATGCAAGGTACAAAGCGATATTGATATATGATTATAAAATCACATTTCTTAAAAAAGATCTTTTTTATGCCATTAACATTATGTCTAGAAATCTGTAGAATATGGCAGAAAGACTGTATTAGAAATACTGTTGCTGAACTTCGATGATCCTCTTACTAAAATCTTTATTATTTATATGTATATCATATGTACATGATTAGAGTATAAATGATTATTTATCACAATAGAAATTTTCTATATAAACTAAATAAGAAAATTCAAAAACTTCTGATACATAAATTGAAAAAGTGTCTCTACTTTACATAATGGCTTCTACGTTTCAAGTGACAACTGTATGTATTTCCAATTCAACGAGACATACGTATTCGAAAAGAGTTCGAGAAGCAGCGATTACTTACACGGCAAATAGGGTAGCAAATACTTTCTGCATTGGTAGCTAGACGTCTGTTGTACCAGAAAGAGAAAGAACGATTAACCTAGTAAACGCAATAAATAATTGATTACAAAATAGCGATTATACAGAATGACTGACATTCCCTTTCCATAATTAGAAACCAGTGAAACAATTGAATCTGTTCTGCTCTGTTTACTTTAGTCATATAAAAATACATTGACCTAGTCCACGAAGAAGCAACCAGAATGTATGAATGAAGTATGAACGAAGATTACTTGGATAACCAAAATCTTTTATGTATACCAAAAGTTCGGTGAAGATACTTCTTTTCACGTGTTATTGTTCTACCAGCATGACATAGAAATACAGAATATAAAGTGTGGAATATCTTGTGTATCTTTATTCTGTTCTCAGATCGTTAACAGATCTTAAATATTAAACGGTAATTATCTTAGATACTATTACAGTATTCGTACGTATAATAACGTTTTGAGTTTCAGTGACAGTTTTACAAGTCACGATATATATATATGTGGAATATGTAAAAGATACGACCACTCAAAAAGAGGCAATACCCTGAAAAGCCTTTCTACAAAGACAAGAAAGTATTGTCGACTATTTTTATCAGGGATCACTCATGTCACGTCGATAATATCAGTCTACCAGAAATGCTTATTTCTTTGTTCGTCAGATATAAGTTAGAAGAATTCTTCCAGGCGAGAGTCAGTATCTTTGAAGATGCTACATACGCTGCTCTTCCTCGTCTTCGTCCTACTCGTCGTTTTCTTCATTTACGATAGCATCAAGCCAGACAACTTTCCACCTGGTGCGTAGACGCACGTGCATGCTGGGAAATAAACGATATTCAGGATATAATTGCGGAAGAAATTCTTTTAAATAAAAAAGGTACTTACGGTATTTCTATGATTAATTTTGTGTTGTGTGATTATAAGGACCAAGATGGTTGCCTTTGTTTGGATGCCTACCGACGTTTCGTATGCTTACAAAAAAATATGGTTATGTTCACGAAGCCATTCAAGAACTTTCCGATATTTACGGGCCAGTCTTGGGTTTGAAACTGGGAAAACAAAAATTGGTTATTGTTTCGAGACATGATCTTGTTAAAAAAGTACTTCTTCAAGAGGAATTTAATGGACGACCCGATGGATTTTTCTTTAGGTTGCGAGCATTCGGAAAGAGAAAGGGTAGGTCTTTGCTTTGGCTTTTATTAATCTTTTTTTATTCGTATTATATACTTTTGTCTTTGATATAACATACAGGTGTACTCTTTACCGATGGACCAGCTTGGTACGAAACCAGAAAATTCACTATGAAACATTTTCGAAACTTCGGACTTGGTCAGTCGGCTATGGTAAATTGTGTAACAATGGAGGCTCAGAGTCTTGTAAAAGAACTTCAGAGACAATGTAAAGACGGTCCTATTCTCATGCACAGAGTTTTTGACGTCGCCATTATAAATTCATTATGGATAATGTTTGCCGGGCACGGATTTGAATATGGTGATAAGAAGATGAAGGAAATTCTTGATACCGTTCACAACGCTTTCAGGTAAAGTTAATAGATGCAGACTCGACCCATCATAAATGTTGTAAATTTATCCTGTACCGGAAGTATTCTGGTGTTAGTGATAGTTTCACAACTAACCGAAAAGAATCTCTACGTATCTGCATATAAATTTGGTATTTTTGTGTTTCAGGATGATGGACACTATGGGTGGTCTTGTGTCCCAAATGCCATTTCTTCGTTTTTTGATCCCGGAACTGTCTGGGTATAATGAACTAATGAGAATTCACAAAAAACTTTGGGCTTTTATCGACGAAGAAATTACAAATCATGAAAAGAGATTAGACAGTAATCAGCCTCAAGACCTTATCGACACTTTTCTGGTAGAAATATCCCGAAATAAGTCAGCTGACAACATCTTTGATCGTAAGTCTTCGTTTCACTTTTAATGAATTGTTGACAATAGACCATTAATGACGTATTCTGCTTGAAATTTTGTTAAAGGAGAAAATTTGCTCATCCTCTGCTTGGATCTCTTTTTGGCTGGTTCTGAAACGACCAGCAATACATTAGCTTGGACACTTATTTACTTGGTATTGTATCCTGAGTGGATTACCATATTGCAAAAGGATTTGGAAAAAGTTACCGGTAGAAATAGACCACCGTGTATGAGCGATGCTCCTTTATTACCAAGAGTAGAAGCTTTCTTGGCTGAAGTAAAATATTTTAATATCTTCTCAATTCTCTGCCTTTAAAATCAATGTACTTCCAGCATTTTTTTCTAGGTTCAGAGATCCTCTTTTCTTGCCCCTCTTGGTATTCCTCATAGGACTACGAAAGATGTTACGCTGAATGGTTATAGAATTCCTAAGGTGAACGATAAAGATATTTTCAAAATAATTTATATGGTAAAATAGTTTTTAATACTTAATCTATTTATGTTGACAGTACACACTCGTTTTAATGAGCTATTACAGTGTTAACATGGACGAGGATCATTGGGAGAATCCCAAGGAGTTTCGTCCACAACGCTTTTTGGATTCCAACGGACAATTTTCTCAAAAGAGTGCTGCGATCCCGTTTGGCCAAGGTAAAACATATTTTTAGTATGATCTAATAATGTTTAAATAGTATTATTCACCGTGCGACAAGTAAGTCGCATGCGTTTCTAACGATAATGTTTTCGAGACGCTATGGAGTATCAGATTATTTTCCAAAGTGCAAAAAAGTAAGGCACAATCTTTTGTGTATTAAATTTTTATTTGCGTCTTTAGGCAAGAGACGATGCCTGGGAGAAATACTAGCTCGTTCAACGCTCTTCCTCTTTTTCACTTACGTCATCCACTATTTCGATTTCGAAATTTCTCCAGTTCATGGCACTCCGGATCCAAACGGCTACGACGGTTTCTCTATCTCGCCAAAACCTTATTATCTTAAGCTTTCCCTCAGATCTGATTTAGAGAATTAAAAAAAAAATGGAAACCAAACCAACCAAATGGAAACAGATCGAAGTCCCCAAAAACATACAACGTTTCATGCAAATTCTAAATCTCTCTCTAAACCCGTAAATTGTCGGGTCAAAACAAAATAGGTCAAGATAACAATCTCGTCTGAATTTCTTGTATCAATGTACACACAAAGACGATGGGGAAAAATAATATAACTAAAATAATATAAAACTCGTTTTATTGGAGCACTACTCTCAATTAGTCTACTAATTTCGCTGTATCATTAATGTAACCATCACGAGGAACAATTAATACTTCGTAAGGCTTGGGTGAAATGGTTAATCCTGGTACAATTTCCAAAGTAGGACTTTGTTTATCAGGAACTGGTAACAACACGAATCTCTGCATGATACCAACAAACAGTAAAAAGAGTGCAGACCTCGCTAAGGCTTCTCCAGGACAACGTCGTCTTCCTGAAAAGGTAAGTTTTTATGTTTAAAGATTTCCCTGTGAAATGTATTTGTGAACGATTTGCTAAGCATCATGAGAAAAAAGAATAAGAGTGATAAAATCTGGGACGTTCCGTTATGCTTTGTTAGCACAATACTTGAGCGCAACGAACGACTCGCGATTTAGAAGCAGATAACGACTCTACAAGACACTGTAGAAGAATACATCTCCGGTGTTGTAAATCCACTACCTAAGTATAACTTTAAACTTGTGCTAAGTAAGACCGAAAGATCTGTAGGAAAAACATTAACTCTAAGCTAAGCTAAGTAACATCGTCATAAACTTTCATCGTCAATCTGTTTTAGTGACCTGTTATTCGGTGTAGCCGAAATGTATGATTTCGTAACGAATACTGACGAATGGTTGTTCGTGAAATTCTCTTCATAGAAATTCGCATAGATATTTTAGTCGTTAGTCACGAAATAGTAGTAACGTAACGTCACGTAACACTGATAATTCAACGTTTAAATTTAAATAAATATTACCACGACCGAAGAGCATTAGGTTGTCATCTGGTACGAAAGCGCTATCTTTTATAAATCGTTCTGGTTTGAATTTCTCTGGTTCCGGATAGTGCGATGGATCCATATGAACGCTGTAGACATTAATTAGGATGGTAGTATTTTCAGGTATTGTGTAACCAAGTAGTTCCGTGTCTGAGAGAACTCGTCTTGGTCCGATGACTGGCGTAACCATGCAAATTCTCTGGGATTCGGTCAAAACAGCTTCAGTGTAGGGTAAGCTGTAAAAAAAAAAGAACTCAGCAATTCCCAATTTCTAAAATATTCGTAAACCGTTTTATTTGCTTTCTGAGTCAGCAAATATTTTTATCTTCGCGAGAATCCTAATTCTAGAATTTCTGTAGCTACTCACTTAGGTCTGTCACTCAGTTCCGGAAGTCTCTCACGTCCGACTATGGCGTCTACTTCCTGTTGCAATCTTTTCTGCTTGTCCACGTGCATTACCATATTAAGAAAGAGGAAGTCCAAAGTAACGGTTGTGGTAGTGATACCCGCGATAAAGAGATCCATCAATATCATCACCAGCTGATCCTCTGAGAAATCATATTAGTTTTACTGTTTAGTATGTTTAGGGGCTGTTGAAAATAGGAAAAGTCTTCAGTGAAATTACTTTCTCCTCCGACTTGTAGACGCTTTTATTAGCGCTATTAGTATAAGTTGCGAGTCTTTTATTTTGCGAGCACGAACGAAGGACAGTTTTACATAATAACGGAACACGTGTCTGTGAAGCTGGTTCGTGGGCACGTAAGTAAATCATTAAATAAAAGTCGTTACAGAATTCATTGCCAGTTCATTATTAATAATCGGTTCGATAACATTTTTAACCGAAGATAAATATATATTTAGATTTCTAGTTACCTGTAAAACCGGCCTTTGGTCCTTTTCCACTATACATTTCACATAGGAACATATCAATTAGGTCACCTTCATTTCCTGGAGTATAATTTTGCTTATGCTCATTTATAATATCCTAGGTGAACAAATAAAAATACGTTTGATAATTATAATCAAATCAATATAGCACCGAACATATTGAAACTGTACTAGTCAAAACGGAAGTAAACCTACCATAAGAAAGTTCTTGATCTCCTCATTAAAAACCATAAGTACGTTGTACCCTGAGAATTCCGGAGCTAAATATCGCATCCAAGGGAAAGTCGAGAGGATTCCACCGGCCATATCGAAAGCTCTAGCACGACGTTCCATCAATTCCGTAAAATACTGTAACCTAAACGATAATTAATAAGCATTATGAATCAAAGTATCTGTGCGCCAACACTTCTCCATTGTTCATAAATGTCACAGCCTAATGAATTTACAAAACTCTTGTGTGTTTCTCGAAGTATACCGAAAGTTTTCCTTAAATGCTAATTTCTCAAGTATAGATGACGCAAAATCGATAATTTTCAACGTAGTAAAATCCAGTTGTCTTTACCTGGGTCCTTCACAAAGTCGCTTTCCCGTCGCCATCGTCCAGAGAACATTAATTACCGCCGGAGCGATAACTGGTTTCATTGAGCGTACTCCGCCCTCCTTAAGATTTTCAATAACGTGAACGACCTCGTCATTGATCATGACAGACATTTCTTTACGGCCAAATCCAACGCTTCTCAAGGACCTTACCACCCAAGCTCGTATTTCTTTCCATTCAGGTCCATCCGACATCGTGATTCCTAGAAACAGTCAATGAACTGATCTAGCTGCACCTGTTGCTACATCGTTTTAGACAGTGTCCATGTATAAAAAAAATATAAGCATAGTAATTACGGGGATATCATCACCTTTACGCATTCCCATATTCCTTATCTTGATAAATTCGTTCCATGGACGTCCTTCATACTCCTGACCATTCAGAATTGTTTGAACTCCTTCATAACCCGAAACGGCTATCATATTCTGCTTTCCTAGACGAAGGGCTATCACGTCACTGAAATATCTTCGTGAAAGCTCCAAAAGTGCATGATGCTGACCACCATGTGTGCATGCTAATTTTCGGAGCTGATATAAATTCCCAACGAATGGCCAAGGATAAGGTCCTGTGTTGTATAAAACATTATCAGTAATTCTAATAGTCTTAATCTATTTTTTATGTCAATTTGAATATATCACATGCCAAACCTTATTAATTGTTTTTAGTTATATAAAATTATTTCCTAAGTTACTTAACGTTACGTTACCTGGTGGATAATTTTTAGATTTGCCGCCGTATAACAGGCAGGCAATGAGTAAAACAATGACTATGGCCAACAGTACGTCTGTTATCATTTTTTTTTTTAATTACTAGACTGATGTCACTAATGCACGCACAAAAATTTTAAGTTATTATCTAACGACCAATCGACCGCAGAGCCACTCAAGAAAAACTTCGTGATCGCGAAGGTCTCGCGTGACTGTCTCTATAAGCGCCCTCTAAATGTGTTAGACATTCTAAACATCCTTGATAATGCCCACGATCGTGTCGCCTTGTTAAGCTAGAGGCAACTCTTTAATAGGGTACACTAAACCATGGGTATATATAGCATAGTAGTGTGCATACCACTGGCCAGCCAGTAAATAGTCATGAGAGGATTTATGTAGTTTCCAGAACAATTCTCATTTACAGAAAACAGATTTTGTGAAACTTATATATAGAAGTAAGAAGCATTTTTAGGTAAGAAATTATGTATAGGGATAGGGATAATGAAGACTTTATACCGGTATTTAAATTATAGATCTTTTACTGTACAAAGATACAAATATTTAATAACAGTTTTTCACAATGCTTATGCTATGCTTTACAAATATTTATAAGGCAACCATTTTATTTATTTGTGTATAAAGTATATTTACATAGTAACGTAATCTTATTTATAATACGTCTAAGTCGACTTCTTTTCTTGGTTTCTTTCTTGGCGTTTTTCGCCCTTTCATACTATCCATTTTTCGTTTTTTAGCCTCCTTTTTCTTTTGCTGCCTTGCGATTTTTCGTTTTGCTGCTAATTCCGGGTCGGTGACAAACTATAAATTGAAATTGAGATGAGCGATTTGTTCTGTTATATAAATACTGTTTGACTTTGTTTTATAAATTCACATATTTTCAGTACCTGCTGCGTCCTTGTCTTCTTCCTTTCTGCTCTCCTGGTGTCTAATTTTTGCTGAACATTTCTGAGTATTTGAGTGTAATCTTCACTACTTAATCTTTTCTTAATCATCGTCGCAACTTCCTTAGCTAATTGTCGCAATGGCGCATTAGATTCTTCTGTCGTTGACATTTCTCGTACCAGCGGAGACATAATATTAAAAAGTACCGGTTTCAGAGACTCAATAGGTACGGTAGCTACTACTCCAGCAGACCATTTGAACACTGCAGTTCTCTAATAGAGAGATCAAATTTTGAATAAGATTTCATAATACAGTGGAACTCCGGTAACTCGAACCTCAAGGGAAATGAAATATGCTTCAACTTATCGTAGTTTCGGCCTATCGAGGTCTTTAAATTATAGAGGTGAAGATCAAGGGAATAAAAAGATACATAGTCTTATAAAGGTTTTCGACATATAGAAGTTTGCGTTATCGAAGTCCCATTGTAAATGTATTATATGTTTCAAAAAATAAATTGAAATTACCATGCTTGTCGAATTGGGAGCTTGGGTTACTTCTATGTTTATCACTTTCCTCAGTCTCTTGACAAGCCAATGAAGCGATATATCACTATTACTATTTTTCTCGAATTCATCTTCGACTTCGCTCTTCTTAGTCTTAGGTCCAATATCCTTAATCACCCTGGCAATAAAAACAAGATTTTTCACGACTTGATTGGCCAATTCGTCGAACTTCATCTCTGGGTGTAATTGGCCAGCTAAATCAAGAACTAAACTCCTGATGGTATTGACGGGATCACAATAAATGTAACCGCTATCAGGATCACATTGATCTGGATTTTTAAGATAATTGGCAATAGCATCAATATCAAGAGCAGCCAAAATGAAGCCAAGTAATTGACAAGCAGCTAGTCGAACCCATAAATGAGGATGAGCTAGTAATGACTGACTGTGCTCTGCAAATAAATTGTACGATAAGGTATTGATGACAAGTACATGATTTTTGTACTAAAGAAAAAATAAGTCCACTCACCAGCAAAACCGCGTACAGTACTTTCGTAATCTTTATTTTTCAAAAGAGCAGGACAATTCGCTGATATTTTTAGCAACAATTGTAAAACTTGGAACAAATGATGATCGTGCATCCTTTCCGGATCTCCATTATTCGTGTCGGAATGTTTAACGCATTCAAGCTCCTTATGCAATTTTACAAAACGTCCAGGCTTCGATTCGTCGACACCATCAGCATAAAATTGTTTCAATACCATAGGTAATAACGTAGGAAGACGTGCTTCGAAATTGTTTTTCTCAGCAGTAACAAAAATACCACAAAGTTGTGCTGCCAATCGTCTATGAGAAATCTAATTAAAGAAAGTATATAATTCCTGACCTGAACCTGCTATATCTAATTGTTAAATAGCTGTTAAATTTACCTTGGTATCCTTCAACCACAGAAGTACAATGTCGAATAGTTTGGTTCTTTGATTATGGGGGACTCTAATGATCATTTCTTTGATACATTTTGCACAAAGTTTACGGCAAGTCGGATCATCGTCATTGACCAATCTTGCGCCAACCATGAAAAATAATAATCCTGATTGTTTTATAAGAACTTTCTGAAAGTAGAAAATCATACATTAATTAAACACTTACTAGAAACAACTATGAAAAATAGTATCACAGGAAGCTGAGAATAAACTTACAATAGGAAATCCAGTAACGATACTGTGTATCATCTCTAACGCACTAAGACGACCGGGCTGCAGCTCATAATTCAGTTGAGACAGGTAAAAAGATAAATGTTTCTCAATTTTTTTACCCAGAGGATACTCCATGAGGAACATATAAAATACAGAACGCGATTGTTGCCTAACATGGTCCAGCTCAGACGTGATGCTGAGCATCGCAACTTTTTCCATAACACTATTCATTTCTGAAATTACCATCTTGCGACTTATTATCGCTTTGAGTAAAGTGAATGCCGTAGCCTGTTTGTCGCAGTCATGTAAATCTTGTTCAGCGTATAAAACGAGCGCTTTAAGTTGATCATCGCTAATTGTAAAATCTTTAACATCTCGTACGAGAACAGCCATACACTTGAAAGAAGCCATTACAAGGTCAAAATTATCTCCCTTACTTAAACCGGCTGCAGCATATTTATGCAGGATATCAAACATGGAAGCACAAATATCTGACACTAAAGATTTCATTGATGGCAATTCCATTTTGAGAATCCAGTTTAGGCACTGTAGAGCCAAAGCAGTTAACTGTAACATAAAAACTATTTTAATACATTCTGAAAAGCATTATGTCTTTTAATATTTAAATATTTACCTTCACGTGTTCAGATTTCAGACAGTCACTGAGAATTGACACAAATGGATCTATGTATGGCTTAAATTCAGTATTAGATATGCGATCTCTTTTAAGAAGAACATGAAAGAGTTTTAAACCAAACTCTATCATAACATGAGCATTGGTATTAATGGATGTCTTCGCTACTGCTTTAACACCCATTCTATTTTTGGGCTCTGCTTGAATAATGAAACAGTCAGGTTTCTTTTTAGTTTGTAGCTGAATCTCTTTTTCAGATAATGGTCTGTTCTTCTTTATAGATAAAAGATGTGGTATACTTTCAGAAACTATTCCATAGAGAAATATAAGCAACTGATCGGTAGGTATGAAAGTATTATCTGCTAATCCCAAAACTGTGTGTCTCAAGCATTCAACAATTTTGCGAACAACTTTGAAGGAATGTGTTTTAACTAGTACATCCTTCAATGGTATAATCAAATCCAGTAGACAGGATTCTGTTATATATTTTCCCAGTATATTGAAAATATCAAAACTTTTGGTAGACCTTGCTTCAGAAACATTCTTCACGATACCAGCAATTTCTTTCTCTTCTGCAGTCAAACCAAACAAGTCGACTTTGCATACCTAGTACAGAAAAATAATAGTACAAAATAATACAATTATTAGTCATATTTGAATGTTAAATATTTTACAGTTCAAGTACTCACCGATAATATACTTTGTAGATTTTTATTTATATGAAGTGGTTCAAACAAGGGTTTCAAAGAAACTAAAATAGCATGTATAGTATAAACTAGCACATGAACTTGAAATCCTTTTGTTAATAAACTATTCATTTCTCTTAATAAATGATGAAGATAATTAGGTCCCAAGGTAATCATAATTTTCTGGAGAGTTTCTCTCGTGACACGTCGAATGGAATCCAAACGAGATTTAAGAAAAGTGCACAGCTTCATCAAAATGCTAAAACAATATATTACATATTTAATTACGTGTTAATTAGAAATAAAAATTTGTTATATAAATTTGCATACTCTCAAAAATAATATTCTCACCCAGGTAAGTTATTATCCAGCATCCCCTCAGGTAATTTTTGTAATAACTTGACAACAGCCAAAGCGATAGGAACCCTCATAAGTTCTTCTTCTTCTCTATCAGCCCCAGTCTTCCTCCTATTCACTTTGTGACTCGATTCATGTTGAGTACGCGCCATGATAGAACGATGCAGTTGCGGTAATAATATTTTTGATATACCAAAAACTACTCTTCTTGCAGCTGATTGAGAAAGTAATATCTGCTTTTGCATAATGAGTACATCTGCCTGGACTTCCTCATTATCTTTCTCTTCCACTTCATCATTGTGCACTATTTCTTTATCCAACGCTTCGTCCAATTTTGTTTCATCCTCCTGATTATCCTCTTCATTATTTTCTTCAATTGAAACTTCTTCTTTCGAATCCAGAGGTTCAGTTTTGCTTTCTGCACTTTCAATACTTTTCTTTGTCTGCTTTGGTTCATCCAAAGGTTTATACTTTTTGAGATCATAATGAAAAGCATCCAAAATGGCAACAATAATCCTAACGACTTGTCTTTGAAATTCTACAGATGATCTCAACTTATCCAAATAAAATTTCAACACTATTTCGTACTGATGCCATGGTAAAAGTCTGCACACGGTACCCACAGTTTCTATAGCAGCATCTACAATGCTGTTCTTATTTGCGAAGGATTCATTACATAAATATGACGACGCTACAGGAAGGATAAATTGAGTTAGCGTCTTAGGATTTGGTGGCTTCTTTAAAGTTTTTGCCACGGAGCAAAACTTTAGTAGTGCTCGAGCTTTTCTGTGAAGTTGCAGATGTTGTAGATTCTCAAAGAAATCCACTTCAGGATCAACTTTGTTAGTTAGGGATGATAAATCCCTCAAGACAGCATGAACTTCGGGGCATTCCATAGCCATCCGACCCAAAAAGGCTATGGACTGTAATCGTACTACCTCGTTTTTACTTCTTATACCGTTTCTGACAATGGTCAGTATTGTATCATCTATCAGATACTTTCTGTCAACATTATTTTCTTTGTGCGCTTTGGCCAATGCTGGACCAATTATTTTCAGACATTGACCAGATGCATCGCGTAATGCTAAATCATTTTCATGCTTCAGAAAGAAAAAGCAATTGTAAATAATAGCAACCCCAAACTCCAGTCTGATTGCATTCTTGTTGAGTAACACATTAATCTCACTAAAAGCATCCAATCTTTTTTGAAAATCTGGTTGATCGATCCATCTATGATCCCAAGCATTAAGAGTAGCGAGCAATTGAGAATTTTGTATCATGCTCTCCCGATACTCCTCTGCAGATGTTTTTGCTATAGTTTCAAATAGTTGAATTAAGAGTTTTCTAGTTGATGCAGCTGAGATTATACCCAGTAATGGTGTAATTGATCGAATATGAATCTCTGGCTTCTTTACGTTCTTAGTCAAATTAATAACTGTTGTCATGAGTTCTAATATTGTTTCTTCCGTTACATCTAGAGTGGCTTTCTTTATTAGAATAGGTACAACCAAAGTAAGCAATGTATCACAAGTTTCTGGATCCGATACTAGCTCAGATACTCGCGATAATATCATTAATTCAGCTTTATTAATACCTCTGTTAGATTTCATCAATTTTCTCTTGATGTACTCAAGAATATCAGATACATGTGGCAGTAAAATAGCGGATCCGTAATTTATACCTTGCGGTAAAGTTTGTAGATCTATCTTTACTGTATGTTTTACTATGTCGGTCAATAGCGATGCTTTTACATCCACTTCCATCTGATTAGGATGATCACTAATTTTTCCATAATCTTCTAGCGTCATCATTTTCTCCATCATTTCGACTATGGTCTTTATTACTGATGGATGTGTCTTGGCTCCCAGAAGAAGACGTATTATGTATGGCAATGGCGTCATTGTCGGATCATCTTGACGATGCTTCACTAAGAGAGGATAGTATCGCGAATTCTGACTCCAGGATACAAATAGTTTCAATAATGCTGTAGGACTATGAATACCCTCGATAGGTAATTTCTCCAGCCAAGGAAACACAGCGACATCGAACAGTGCATCAATTTCAGAAGATGTCCATTCATAATTTTCAAAGTGTGAAAAAAATCTTGCTAATATACTAATGCTGCTAGTGCGTACATTTCTGATGGATGATAAGTATCCTGGATGAACGTTATCAGACATTCTTAAAATTCCTGTCACTTGTGCCAAAATACAAAAGAGAATTCCCAGTAGACGAGGCAGCAGTTTATCCGCCATCTTAGCGCCAAACTGCTCAATAACAATAGCTAGAAGATTCACAGAACTCTGTAAGCGTTTAGGCGGAATCACGCTAGTCAAGTCTATTGTACTTATTGTGTTCTGTGTTAAATTCTCGAAATTTAATTCATCTTCCAATGACAGTGGTACGTATTTTTGGAAGAGCTTGAACGCCATTTTAATAAATATCATCATTTCCTCTTCTTGACTCCCGGCTAGGAAGCGAAGAATTATTGTTCTTCTTGCGAGACCACCGCCTTTACCACCTGTTCGTAATCCTGTTTTCATTACCATTTTGGCATAAATTATTCGCATCAATATTGGCACGAGACCTTCCCGATGATCTTCTTGGATCATATTACTTTCTTTGTCGATTTTAAAACGAGCGAGCTCGTTCTTCAAGTTCTTCTCGTCGACTAAATTATACAAGTGTTCCTTGTACGGCTGAAGATACTTGTGCCTGTACGCCATTAAACAATTGAGCGCAGCTTTTTGAACTTGAGGATTTTTAGATGACAGTAGATCCAAGTAAATCTTGTATATCTCTGGCTCACGGTAGAGAGTCTTCGGATTAGATAATTTGGAAAATATCTCCATCTGTGCCAGAAGATATTTTAATTTGAAATTCCGGCTATTCTCAAATTTGAGAGGTTTAATATCCGATTTATTATTAGCAGCATTTTCTTTCTCATCATCATCATCAACATCATCTTCTTCCTGCTGATTATTTACGACATTTGTTTCTTTATGTTTCGCTATATTGCAAGACTTGGCATCTTCTGAATTTGTTTTGAAAAAATTCGTATCCACAAAATCGATGAATAATCCAGTCAGATCTCTGTTTTTTGTCTCGCAAAATTCCACGAAACTCGCCATACATTTCCACAAAAGAAGTTTATAATTTTCAAAATCTGTTTTTTCATCATTGTTATTCATTCGAGATGCCACTGCTGAGATAACGTCGCAATCATATGTGGTTTGATATTGAATAACCTGTGCTGTATTTACAGAATTTAATTCAGCAAGGAAAATTGGCCAAAATTTTGCGCACTCTTTATTGGCATATGTTGCAATTACTTTACTGACAGGATCCCAAAGCAGTGAGAAATTAATGTATAAGTTTCCTAACAAGTAGTACAAGGGAAATTCATAAAAGCTTGGATCTAAATTGCATACTGCATGACTTTGAAATGTAAGAGATTGCAAGTGTAATAGTCTATCTCGATAAGTGTGCACAGTGGCAGGTTCACTTTCAGCCAAGTATGGAAGTTGTAGTGCATTCTTTGTAGTAATTTCTGTGGAATTTATAAGATCATCGACATCATGAAACAATGAATAAAGATGTGACACTGTAAGTCGTACTTTGCGAATCGGAGATCCTAATAATGGTGCGAGATTTGTGTTCAAATCAATAAACATTGCTTTGTTGATGATATTTCGTCGATATTGTGATTTATAAATATACGATAAAATTAAATCAATGCTATTTAAAATATTATTATTACATTTATGCTTATGACACAGTTCCGTCAACTTTAGATCAGAGTTAATGATAAAATCATAAAATGCATTTGGCTCTAAAATATGAATAGCACTTTCCACTGCTAATAGAAACGAGAAGCTCAGTTTATTAAATTCCTCTGATGCAGAATTATCATCAAAGTCAAACAATTTGCCATTTATAGAAATGATGCCTTTTGATAGTATTTTTTCAATTTCTTTTGGGAGCTGATTCAAATGAGGTAAAATTATTAGAGATCTTAAGGTATCGTCCATGATATTACTT
Source organism: Hartigia nigra (assembly GCA_031001745.1). Taxonomy (NCBI): domain Eukaryota; kingdom Metazoa; phylum Arthropoda; class Insecta; order Hymenoptera; family Cephidae; genus Hartigia; species Hartigia nigra. The sequence continues at coordinate 716,267 of JARPRG010000508.1, forward strand.
TCTTGTAATAGTTCTACGTTCTTCTGAATGTAGTTCACCGTTTCTATTGGAACTGCACGAATATCCAATGGATACCTTTTCCACTTTTCTAAATTATCTCCACTGAGGCATGGTGCAGCTTTTTCTATAATTATCTTGGCTAAAAGCTGAAGTACTTGACCATTAAATCCTGTCTGAATACTGTGCTGCAATATATATGGCAGTACTAATGTTTCGAAAGATGAATAGGGTATAAGTTGTTCAACCACTTTGTATAAAATATCAGTGTCATTGATAGACAATGTCTTCAGGACAAGATGACTTGAATTTTCTTGCATAAGCTTAATGTTCGATGCTAACAGAACGGCAGCAGATATATTGCTCAGTTGTTCAAGAATCTCCTTATTCTCTTTAGCAACATCAATCAACTGTACAATTTTCTTTATTACAGGAACTGGGTTCATCAACATTTTTCCACCCTTATGTTTGATAATTTGATGTAAAAATTTTAATATAAGACGCAAGTTGTTGTCTCTTTGAGTTAATTCTTCCACAGTGGATTGTTGCTCTATAATTTGATCGATAATTCTCAAGAGCACAGTCCAAAGTATTTCACTTTTTTGAGGATGTATTGCATTTAGTATACAATTCAGAATTTGCTCTAAAAGATTATACAGTAACGTTTGATTGATTGTAGTATCTTGTAATGTTCCAAAATAGAGCATTAACATTTGCTCAGCACAAGAATGAAAACTTCCAGGTGTCCCTGACACAACTTCAAAGAGTAATTTACTACATCCTGGTACACTGTCCTGCTGTTCCTCAAGAACTGTTAAGACCAATCTCAAAAATTCATCTTTGTCTTTGACTTTCCTGACAACAAAGGCAAAACTTTCGGCAGCAAAATTATTCATATACTCTGGTTGCGAATCTGCCAGTAGCGGCAGTAGGAGATCAAAGACAGTGCCTACATTTTTAATTAAATATCGCCATAAAAATTTAAACAAATATGCCAATGCTGTGAAAGTATATTCTAGCTGTTCCGTATCTTTGGTTTGAAGTAAATCAATTATAACAGCTAAGAATTCAGGGAAATATTCATAAAACTCATTTTGAAGATCTCTTGCTAAGGCTACCACTAGCCTGCAATTAAAACAAACATAAGCATAAATATGCAAGTGTATTTATATATCATGGATATTTTCATTGAATATTGTACTTACTCCAAAATAGGCTGAAGAAATAGTACATCCTTCATTCGCAAGTATTTTATAAGAGTGTCGCTGACATGCTGCTTGCTATTCAGTAGCTGAGGTAGAGTGACAATTTCTTTGACTTCTTTCTTGAAATTGCTATACCTCTCAGTGAGGTTGAGAACATTCCACTTTTGAAGAGCTTGATAAAAATGTGTTTCTTTCTCATCATCATTAATTTCGTTGCGATGAACCACACGATGAAAGACATCTACATCAATATCAGCTATTCTCTCGGAAAATGGTTTAAACTACAAAATATCAAAATAAGTTTCAATTAAGGTTATGATACCATATAGATTGTGAAGGACATCATTCAATGTTTCTTGCCTTAAAAGTATTCGTTTCTTTATGCCGTGTTGATTTATTCTTCATTTTGCTGTATATTAATTATAAATGCTAAGGTCACGCACTATATTTTCTTTTAATACTTTTCACATGTGGTAAATTTAATTTCATTGACACCGGCACACACGTTGTTTCACAGTAGGTCTGTTCGTTCCTTAGCCATGATACAAACAGATACAAATAGACAGTCGCCAGCGGTTGCGCATTTGGACAGTGACGTCACAGGGCACTCTCTACTCTGATTGGTTGATTAAAATTACAGAATATACCCTTAGCTACAAACGTGACGCCATTGGACCCTGCGCGATCTAAACCAATATACGGTCGCTATTGGCTATACCTTGTCTATTTGTATCGTAGGCAAAGTTATAAAGAACCATAACCATCTACTACGATTACAAATGGCCACACATGACTGTTCATGACAAAAACAACTGATTGAAATAGAAACTGTAAACATTGTGCTTTTACGGATTGAAATAAGTATAAGCATAAACAGAAAGAAATAATGCAGACTATAGTTAACTATATAAATATTGTTAAATATTCATAGAGTTTTATCGTTGAATATTTTCCGTTCTTTATATTAATTCACTTTTCAAAACTGCGTGATATCTTTATTCTCTAAATTGTAAATTTCTTATTCTAACAAAATATGTCAAACGCTGAGGAATCTGACAGTAAGGTAGAGTTTAAGCGCAAAAATAGGAAGCCTATGAGAAAAAGATTGGCTTCTTCTGAAGATAGTGATAGTGGAAATGAAGATGCCTCGGTTAGGTATATGCCAATTTATATACATACAATTTTTAAACGATATGAACACTTTTAACTAAAGAACAATGTTTTTTGTTAAAGAAATAAGGTTGAAGAAATGAAAATTTTGCAAAAGCTTAGGCAACGGCCACGTGGTGTTAATATCGTGGGTTTGGCTCTGGGAGAAAATGTTGCTCCAGATGTTATAAATGTGAGTATTAAAAAATTAGAATTTTCAATTTTATTTGTTCTAAATATCTATTTTCATTTAGTCAGATCCATTTAATGTGAAAAAAGGTGGAATGGTAAACATGGCTGCATTAAAAAATAATAAAATGAAACAAGACGATGCTTATGACACGGGTATCGGAACACAATTTAATGCAGAAACTAATAAACGTGATGAAGATGAGGAAATGTAAGTATACATAATCAGAAAGTATTTTTGAGCATTTAATTAAATCGAACAATCTTCAGGGTGAAATACATTGAAGAGCAGCTCTCAAAAAGAAAGAACAAAAGCAATGGAGAGAATGAACATAATACAAGTGGAGATAAGGGAACATATTGTTCACCTGAGGAAGCTGCTCTTCAGGCTGTACCTGAACATTTGAGACAAAGTTCTGCGCACAGAAGCGAAGAAATGCTTTCGAATCAGATGCTTTCTGGTATACCTGAGGTTGATCTTGGTATAGAGTGAGTTTCTACATTTCCTTAGATAATTTAATTATCTGCAATTATTTTGATTATGCTCCAATATTCATTTCAGTGCCAAAATACGAAATATTGAAGCCACAGAAGAAGCGAAATTAAAACTGCTTTGGGACAGACATAGGAAAAAAGATGGTCCTTCACAGTTTGTGCCCACAAATATGGCTGTGAATTTCGTACAACATAATCGATGTAAGCTCTTCAATATTGTGAAAATATTGGCAAAATAAAAAATATTTTTTTCTATGCTGACAGTTAACATCGAAGATGCAGACGTTCAAAAAGGAAAACAAGATCTTGAAGAAAGAAGAAAAGCTGCTTCTTTAAATGATGACATAAAAGGGAAACGTAAGGACAATGGAGAAAAAGCAACTGATGATTATCATTACGAAAGATTCAAGAAGCAGTTTAGGAGATTTTAAGATATCATTAGCAAATGTATTATATAATCTGCTAATTGTAATTTAAGTTGTAATAATAGTTAATAATGAATCGCATTATACAAGAGCTAATTGTGTTTAACAGTTTTTTGCAATTACACATTCCATTTGAGTTATTACATCTGCTAATACAATATACTTTAATTTTCGTAATTATATTATTATTTTTAATTATATTATTATTATAATTGCAGTAATTTCATAATCATATCAATAATTTCACTATTGAAGAATGAAGAATATTGTTATAATAAGCCGCGTTTTAAACTAACCTGATTTGAGCAAACTCAGTTAGTACACAAATGTACCGTCGTGTTGTGTCGCGCACATGAAAATCGAACAAAAAACATACATTCTCATCCAGTAAAAGTGTGTTGTCATTCGATTTGGCGTGAAAAACGTTTAGCAAACTGTTAAAATACTTTACTAGCCATGGCTATGCTTAACGAATATTCGGGTAGAAATCTACCAGATTATGAATTTGAAGCTGTGAAAAAAGTGCACTTCAGTCCATATGCCGACAATGGAGGGTAAGTTTGAAATATAACCTGAAGCATCTGACAATTCTAATGATTTCCCAGAATTTTCAATATCACTGTTTTACACTTCTCATATTTTCAGGAGTGTAATAGCACTTGCTGGCGATGATTTCTGCATCATCGCGGGAGACACCCGTTTAAGTTCTGGATTCTCAATTTACACTCGAGAGCAGCAAAAGCTTTTCCCACTTTCGAATACCACGGTCTTGGGTTGTTCCGGTTGCTGGTGCGATACTCTAACTCTCACTCGAATATTGGCAGCTCGTATGCAGGTATAATCATAAAAGAAATTGCAGGCAGACATTTAGTTATTTTGAGACAATGTATTTTAGATGTATAAACATGAACATCATAAAGAGATGTCTACGCCTGCTGCTGCACAGATGCTTTCTACAATGCTCTACTACAAGAGATTCTTTCCTTATTATGTCAGCAACATGCTAGCTGGTTTAGACGAAAATGGCAAGGGTTGTGTATACAGTTATGATCCTATTGGCCACTGTGAAAGGTCTAATTACAGAGCAGGAGGTTCTGCCGGTGCTCTTCTACAACCTTTGTTGGATAATCAGGTACTGTCAACATTATATGATATACTTATAGTTTACAGAGTAAAACAGTGTTACAGTCTTTTATATAAAAGTATAATTATCAAACATCGGTAAGTAACACTTTCAAATACTTTATAACAGGTTGGCTATAAAAACCAAGAAGGTGTAGAGCCAACTCCATTATCTCAAGAACGTGCCTTGGCTATAATAAAAGATGTATTCATCTCAGCAGCTGAGAGAGATATTTACACTGGTGATGGAATCAGCATCAAAATCATTACTAAGGATGGTATAAAGGATGAAAGCTTTGGTCTGAGAAAGGATTAATTGTCCTGAATATTTCATAATGTAATGTCACATTCGTTTACAAATAAAATACAATACTTTACAATTGCGAACATCGTAGTATTCTATACCTTATAATTAATTATACATGTACATTAAAGCATTTTGAGCATGAAATAAATAAAAAATTAGATATAACAGTACTGATAGTTTGTAACAATGGAAAACAATGTAATATAGAAACTAAAACATTTAACCCGCAACGGCCACACTTTTTCAAAAATGGCTGAAAAGATATGGACCAACAACAGAGTTCGATCGAGGTGTGCCCATTCAGGTTTAAAAGTATCGTGTCATAAATTAATAGTATTTATTTGACCATTTGGTGACTGGTAGCTGTGGCTCGTGGTTTACAATTACAAGTTTAATAACTGGTCATGTGCAGTTAATGCAAATAAGCCTGCTTAAAATTAAATACAGAAATATGTAGTTGTATACAGCATTATGCATCCAGAATGAATTCAATATTTATTCGCGATGTTCATCTAAAATATCTTGTATTTATTTCATATAAACACAAAAAAATAGCCTACTTTATAATACACCGTATCAAAATAACCAAGGAAAAAGAGGGAAAGGATCTGAATTGTATTTGATTCTACCATCTTTAAAGATCGTCTCATGAGAATAGTAGAGAAGGGTAGAAAGTAGAGCTTTGATTCCCCCGAGATTCACTTCTTCGTCCCGGGGGGCAGGAGTGGGTTGCCACGATCCTTTCCACGCAGTTTGATACCCAGTACTCGTTCAATTTTGCCAATCACCATTTGATTAGGGATACCCCTTCCAGCTTCGTAATCATTAATGACTTGTGCTTTTTCATTGACTTTCTGGAGAATAACAAAAGAAACAAAAAAAAACATAGCAATAATAGATAATAATATGCTAAATATATTAATATGAGATACCGTAGCAAGATCCTTCTGGGACATCCCTTTATTTTGTCGCCCCTGCTGGATAAGTTTACCAAGATCCAAAGGTACTTTATCATGCTTCAATTCCTCAGTCTCCCGATCCAACTTTGCTGTGTTTTTTGTGGTCACATGCTGTTTGTTCGCACCACCACCCCCTACCAAGAGAAATAAAAACACACACACATGTAATGTTACATGCCAAATATTATCTAATATTCATAATTATATACAGATAATCATACAAGAACATCCATAATTCACTTACACTTGACTTGAGTCTCTACGGCGACACCTTGTCGTCTAGCTGCATTGACGGCCTAAAGAAAAACATACTCCAATCAGGAACTGTAGAAATTTTCCGATACAAATGTTACCTTCCCAAACATTTACCTGTTCTGATTTCATAGCAGATCCCTTCGGTGCTCGCTTACGCAAGGTAATCGGCACGGTATCCCAATCTGACATGATTGATTTATTTGTCGAATGGAATATATTATTTATTCTGTATCAAGTTAATAATATCGTGCGTTTTCGTTTATAACCAATTCAAGCTATTCCAGTAATTTCTCTGTATGTAGCACGTTCTGAAATTCCACTATTGGTAGTTGCGCAGAGCGAAATCGACCCGAACTTGAAAATTGTCCAGATATCCCAGCTACAAATGTTAACGTGGAAAATAATGTCCTTCTCTAGTCAGCGGGTGGCGCCTTTGATGAATTTTCAAGCGAGTCTTCCACGGGAGTCTTCTCTTCTATTTTTTTTTTAAGACAATTAGAACGTGTAAGAGGGGATAATATATTTTTAATTTTTTGACAGTTTTCAAAGGAAAATCTGAACGTATGAGAAAAATTGGTCTTTTTGCACCTTGTACTTCACGATTTTAAACTTTTTCTTCATCTTCATCACTAATAATACATCGCAACCTATCGAAGCTTCTCCTATGCCATATCATGTAATGACAGATTTATAATATTGAGATTATTGTAACCTCGCTGTTCGTGAATGTCGGCATATTGTGTTTTACAGTATGTAATTAAGTTGTTTTTTAATCTTAACATTATTACTTTTGTAGGTGAAACTTTAAATTTATATATATCGACATTCTTGCAGCTCGTTATGTACAAAGCACCAACAATGTGGAAAAATTCGAAGGTGTATTGTGAAAGAATTGCGATAAAAAGAATTAGTTCTTGGTGGAACTTTCCACGAGAGTTTAGATGTACGACTGTTAAGCATGCAGATAAATTTTCTGAAAATGAATGTTCTGTACCTCCAAAAGAAACTCAGGTTGTCATATGTGGCGGAGGTGTTATGGGTGCTGCTGTAGCATATCATCTTTCAATGATGGGTCTGGGTTCACAAACAATATTAGTGGAAAGTGACAGGTATAAGTGACATTGTACAATTTTCTATATTTTAGAATTATCAAACTAATTTATTTTTATTCAGAGTGGGAGAAGGGACAACGTGGCATTCGTCTGGTCTAGTTGGTGCTTTCAAACCAAGTCTGGCTCAAGTAAAGTTAGCTCAGGATAGTATTTCATTGTACCAAGAATTAAAAAGAAAAGGTTTACCCACAGGATGGAAACAATGTGGAAGTTTGAACTTAGCACGTACCAGAGATCGTATGACATCGTTTCGAAGAATGAAAGCTCAATCTGTGTAAGCTTTTTTTTTATATTAACAGTGTAAATCATTTATTGTATTTGATATCAATGTTCTAAATTTCACAGATCATGGAATATAGAATGCGAATTAGTATCTCCAGAAGAAGCACAAAAGTTATGTCCAATGATACAAATTAATGATCTCATAGGAGGTTTGTGGATCCCAGGAGATGGCGTAGGGGATCCCTATCAAACGTGTTTATCTTTAATTGCTGAAGCCAAAGATAAAGGTAAGTCTACTATCAATAAGAATTCATATTTCAAATTAAACACTATACAAAATCCATCTTTCATATTAATAGGTGTTAAAGTTTATGAAAAGTGTAAAATCACCAGGATATTAAACGAAGAAGGTCGTGTTGTGGCAGTGGAGACTACACAAGGAACAGTAGAATGTCAACACTTTGTTAATTGTGCTGGATTTTGGGCACGCAATGTTGGAAAATTGAGTGAGCCTTATGTAAAAGTTAGTATCCCATTTCAAAAGCCCCTTAAGAATTAAATCATATCAGACTCCTAAATACATTTAATCTAGGTACCATTACATGCTGTAGAACATTACTATCTTCATACAAAACCACTGGCTGGTTTAGATCCTATGACTCCTGTAGTTCGAGATCTGGATGGCTACGTTTATTTTCGTGAAAATAATGGTCGTATTTTAGCTGGAGGCTTTGAACCTGTTGCTAAACCAGCTTATGAAGATGGGACAATTCCTGGTGAGATATATATGATACTTGAAAAAAGATTCCATCTAATATGAGATACTATTAATTTCAGAGGGTACAAATGACAGAGTTTTGCCTGAGGATTGGGATCATTTTCATATATTACTCGAGCAAATGCTACACAGAATGCCAAGCTTAGGAAATGCAGTTTTGGAAAAATTGTGCAACGGACCTGAGGCATTTTCTCCAGATTGCAAGTGGATCGTAGGACAAGCTCCTGAAATACAAAATTACTACATTGCTGCTGGAATGAAAACAGTAAGTTCCTGGTTTATAAACTGTCTTCATGTAATTTATGCCTACACGAATCTGTTTGTAGGTAGGAATATCAGCAGCTGGCGGAGTCGGACGCGCAACAGCAGAGTTAATAACAAGCGGTTCCACGTCGCTTGATATGTATGAACTGGACGTCTCTCGTTTTCTTGGACTGCACAATAATCGTAAATTTCTACGAGATCGTGTGAAGGAAGTTCCTAGTATGCATTATGCTTTGCAATATCCCAACCATGAATTTAAAACTGGTAGAAATTTACGGATGTCACCAATCTATCCAAAATTGCGAGAAGCTGGAGCAGTGTTTGGTCAGGTGATGGGATACGAAAGACCATCGTGGTTTCAACCTGACGAGGAACATGGTATTTATATTATAGTCTAGAATATGATTTCTAATAATTACAGTTATCTGTTTACATATAGAATTAGATCCGCTCGATGGATCACAACGATACAAAATCGCATATACAAATACTTTTGGGAAACCGCCATGGTTCGATTACGTTGCAAACGAATATGCTGCCTGCAGAGAAGCCATTGGATTGAGTGATTATTCCTCATTTACTAAAATTGATCTATGGGTACACAATCATAATAATTTTGTAAAAAACTTTTCTAAAGGAAATACAAAGAACTGATTGTTCCTTAAATTATTTCAGTCAAATGGTATGGAAGTTGTAGATCTATTACAATATTTATGTTCAAATGACGTTGACGTGCCAGTAGGAAGCATAATTCATACCGGTATGCAAAATCATCGTGGCGGGTATGAAAATGATTGCAGTTTAGCGAGAATTGCACCGAATCAGTAAGTCCATAGAAAACTAGTAACCCATCGCAACAGTAATATAAAATGCTATTTAATTACAGCTACATGATGATTGCTCCTACGATTCAACAAACTCGTTGCAAACACTGGATCAGCCGACATTTACCATCTAATGGTTCTGTTGCTGTATCTGATGTAACATCGGCATATACGGCTATATGTATAATGGGACCTGCAACACGACAATTATTATCAGAACTAACTGACACAGACTTGAACCCAAAGAACTTTCCATTTTTCACGTTTAAGGTATTCCAGAATTATATACAGAAGCCTCTTATCTTTTTAACCTTTAGTAAAAGCACTGAACAAAGGATACGCTTCACTTTTATTAGGAGCTAGATGTTGGCTTAGCTAATGGAATCCGTACAATGAATTTGACCCATACGGGAGAACTCGGTTACGTTCTCTACATACCAAACGAGGTATACTTAAAAAAAAAAAGATTTTATTTCTACGTATTTTTGAGACCCACTTCCATTAACAATTATCTCTCATTCTCATCCTAGTCAGATAATCTATTCGACATACGACCCAATGGCTCTCATGATGTTCCAAAAGCAACCCGCATTAATACCATTCCTAATACTAACCTGTGGTAATTATATTCCTTACCTGACGGGCCCTAAAATACGCAAGTAAATTAACCACAAGAATTTATCAAAGGAAATCTATCACAGTTTATTTTCTATATTATATAGTTCGCTTTGCACGTCTATACAAGGCTGATAGATGCTGGAGCGAAGTATGGCATACGTCATTCTGGTTATTATGCCACAAGAGCATTGCGTGTTGAGAAATTCTATGCTTTCTGGGGTCAGGATTTGGATACGTTCACTACACCCTTAGAATGCGGTAGATCTTGGCGAGTAAAATTCGATGTGAGTTGCAAAATGTAACGCGATTATTATCCCACGGCAAAACTCTAACTAGAACTTACTCTAACATTTTTCAGAAAGAGGTAGATTTCATTGGGCGAGATGCTCTTCTCAAACAACGCGAAGAAGGTGTAAAACGGAAATACGTTCAATTGTTGTTAAATGATCATGATCTTGAATTGGATACGTGGTGCTGGGGTGGTGAACCTATTTATCGCGATGGGAAATATTGTGGAATGACTACGACAACTGGTTACGGATTCACTTTCAAGAAGCAGGTCAGCCTGAATGATAACTTTTTAATGCATCAAAATTGTGATAGCAACAACTTCATATGAATTTAACTTTTTTCTATGGGATCAAAGGTCTGCCTTGGATTTGTACAAAATCTCGACTCTGAGGGAAAACCACAGGAAGTGACAAACGAATACGTCTTATCAGGGGATTATGAAGTGGATGTCGCGGGTATAAAGTTTCATGCAAAATGTCATTTGCATAGTCCCAATCTACCCACAAAGTTCCCCGACATAGAGCGAGACGCTTATCACGCGACACGAGATCATCAGACCTCGTAATGATTCATCATATGCTTCCAGTTGTGTACAAACGATGTATATAGAAACATTTAATAAATTATTTAATAAATGTCATTCGTATATTACTACATCACTTCGAAAAATCTTCGAATTACGTAAACTTACTCAGGTGTATGTCTATATATTTTTTCGTCACTTGTCCATCATTGTAAGTTTTTGCAGATTTAAGTATATATAATACGTAAGATTATCAGGACTTTGGACGATGCTCGTTACATTTGGAAATAGTTGTGACGCTTGACGATTGTCGCCATTTCGTAAAGTGTCTTACGACGGCTCTTATAAAAATACGCCTAATTTATATTATCACGCGCGTCACTGTTATCCAAATGTATCGCACACTATCTAGTACATATATGAGAATTCCTATGCTTACTTACAAGTAACGCTATAAGTAATTTAGCTGCGATAATTCACTTCTGCATTTATTATCGATACATTATAAACTAGTTCAAACGGAACAAAAAAAGAAAAGAAAAGAAATTGGAGTCGTTCTCTTTGCGTAACCTATTGAACACCTTATTGTTACGCCTTTGTATTAATTTTTTTAACATTTGTTTTATATTATAGTTACTTTAAATGCTAACCGAAAGTACAGAAAAAAAAAAATGAATAAGGCTTTTCCTTGCATATTTTTTTACTGAACACCATTTTCACTCGAATATAGTTTTGCGGCCATGATCAACTTGAAAATTATGATTTGCACTGTAATACCTATGATATAAAACACAGTAATAAGAATGTCCATTTACAAATACATAATTCAAAAGACACGATTCATGTGGCTGAATGTTCGTCGCTCGCTTCACCATTTACGGCAACGATTTTATTAAAATATTAACATTGCAATTGCATCACTTATATGATATTTCAATCGTTAGACTTACTAATACGATTATTCCATATTTATTCACCAAAAAAAGAAAAAAAAAAGTATAGAAGAATATGTAAAGCCCAAGGTATAGTACATATATATTCGTAGATCAACAACTTTTTACACGCGATTCGTATTCACGAATTTACTGTACACGAAATTGATAATGAAAAGTAAAACCTTTTATCACTCTGGGATCTCCGGTTCCGGAGTGGGCTGAACTTGTTTTTGGACCATGCACGAACGAGCCACTGATTCGAACAGCCTGTAATCATAAGTAAACCAAAAAACATAAGACATTGCAACAACTAGGCATTGTATTAAAATACAAATATTATATATAGCTCACTTTTCAATCTCTGGTGCACAATGGACAAATTCGTGCGTCCAGAATTTGTACGTAGGGTTCTTGATAAGCTCGATAAATGTAATGAGAAGTCCCCACGGATGAGGCCGATTAACAATCAGCCTTTCTAGTAGCACTCTTGTAATTTGTTCTTGAATGGCCTCAGTATTGGCTTCAGCAAACAAATACAGTAAGGTGCAGCTGAAGTAGTGCGTATGACTGTTCGGATATCTAAGCTGATTCGCAATAGCATTTAGGAACAGGTAACGGCCTTCGGTATCGAGATCAACAGCCAGATTTTGGAAAATGTCCATATGGGCAGAATGAGCAATGGTCGACATATTTGGTGTATGCCCTTTGCTCCGAATAAAGGCAATGGCTTGTGTACCAACGTAGAGTACCAAAGCGTTCATCAATTGGATATTATAACGCATTCCAGCTTCCTGAGAAACCTGAAGATTACTGCGCAGTTCTGACAGGAAGGTAACTGGAGCACGAGCCTTCAGATATGAATCTAACTCCTTCTTGAAACTAAGTGGTTGAATCATCGACGCGAAATTCGTGAGCACCCTAGGTGCATGAGCGATCTCTTGGAGCATGTCGACTTTAAGGTTAGGCGTGAATGGATCCGGCAGACGCATGTTTCTTGGGAATGCACTGAGAATGAGGTTCCTCATTTGTATGCAGTTCGGCGGTATCACGTCGCAGAATCCGTAATGATAGTCGCACAGAAATTCCGGAAAGTCGTGTAGCAGCACCAGGAGTACTCTCAGCGTGCCCTTGTACAAGAATGTCACTGGTTTAGCCAGTTCAGCATTGCGCAGATAAGGCGCAAGATACTTGAAGAGATCAATGAGAAGTTGTGCGTACATTCCCCAGCACTTCTGCTGCGGTGTGATAGCAAGCATACGACCAATGAATACACGATGGGAGACGAGTTCAAGCCAGGCATAACAGAATCCGGATGCCTTTGCTGGTCGCAGAATATGCAGGGTGTGGCAGAAGGCAGTGAGCACTTGATAGTTGACGGCTTCAAGAACGGGTTCAGGAGCACACAATTCAAGGAAGAGCATGATGAAAATCCTGTGATAGGGTAACTGTTGGAAGTCTGTTCCGCGCATCTCGTGATCCTGAAGTAGAACACCAGCTACGATGCCCAGGACTTTGTTCAACAAGTTGATCTTAGTATGGGTATTAGTCGTGTCACCGGAATGTTTCACCAGGAGAGCGACAAGGCGCACGAAAGCGTCCAGAGTATGGAAACATTTGGCACGAACGACTGACGGAGCTGCGTTGGCCTCCGCTAAAGCTCTGTAGCACAAATCAACGCACATCTGCGTACTGAGCTTGAAGAAGCGAGTGATGAGATCGTCCGTCTTTAGGATGCCGTGGATGTTCATCTGGTGAACAAACATGCCGAATGCCTTTGTCGGATCTCGAGCATGAGTGGGACTATGATGCATAGAGACCCATTCGCGTAACAAATATTCGGTTTTCTCCATGAGTCCCGGTGGATCGTCGAAATCACGAGCCTGATGATCAGAAGTAATGAACTACATAACTGACAGTTTTGATATCTTAGATACGATAAATAATATCACGTGATATATACTTACTCGCACTTGAAGAATTCCAGAGTGAATATGGGCGGTAGGGCCAGCTGGTGCGCGATCCGCTAATACAGCAGGATCGTGGTTAGCGCGTAAGGATTCAATCAGGCTTGTGAGTCTGAATAGTGAGATGCTGTAAGAAGATTATTGTGCAATGAAAGGACTGAGAAAAGCTTATACAACTCAAAAAAGGAATGATGAATATACAGTGATTGCCACATAATAATTCTGGTGATCATAATAAGCTAAATACCCGATGAAGCTTCTTAACTTTATTAAATAATTACCTTAAAATCAACTGCTGTCTATGACAGAAAGTAAGCAACAGTTTGATCAATGGTTAACGAAATATTTGGGCTGATATTCATGCCAGTTGAGATGAGAAGGAAATAAAAACACAATTAGATTTAACACTAATTAATCAATACTTACCCTTCTGGAGGAGAACGAAGATGAGCCATCCTGGCGAGAATTTCAATTGTATGGAAGAGATCAGATTCTGTAACATGTGTTGTTTGTCTCTCATCTATCAGGTAAAGTTGTACGAGCTGCATAGCAAATGCTGTAGCCATTGCATTACCAGCATCCATAGCCTGAGCCAAGGCTAAATCATATTGCGGTAAACTCAACAAGTGTGATCTGTAAATTAAAAAAGAAAAAACAATTATCGATTATAATTCTATGGAATGTTACACCAAAGAGAAAAAGATAAACACCTAATGAGATAATCCACAGCTTCAAAGTTGTATCGAAATTCTTCTCTGCATTCAGTCAAACAACGAGTAACGTGTTTGTTGGTCCATTGCATGCCATAAACACGAGGATCTTGGAGACATTTTAAGATGCGCAGATGAAGTTCTCGATATCTCAGTAATACCTCAGAGTCTATTACACCACTTGACATAGTAGGACTATCTAGTAAACCTTCCACAGCTTTTTTCAGCAAAGCCATAGCAGCACCAGCATCCCTGGACCGTCTGGTTAGAATGATGGAATCCAAGAGATTATGTAGAGCAGCATGTTGTGGAGGTGGTGCGGCAGGACCCATTGCAACCTCTCGTAATAAAAGCTCAACTTCAGTTGCAAGTTTCTCTAACATTGCACCAACTTCATCATTGCTCACAGCTGCTGCATATGCAGCAACTTGTTGAGCTGTTGCAACAGCGACTGCAGGATTTGCTGTGAATGTGGTAACAGCTGGTTCCTGTACATACAATATATAGAATCATACCATTATTATAAATATAAATAATAATATATTTATTATTAAATTAACTGTGCTTACACTAATTGGTTTGGGCATGAAGAGTGCTTGGGTATCACGTTCTGATAGTGGCAAAAACCCAGGAATATTTCTTGCAAATTCTTCATAAACTGCCATCTGTTGCGGCGTGACGCCTCCGACTTTTAATCTAATTTGTTCGGGCATTCTCTCTGCCTGATACTTGGCCAGAGGATCACAATATCTTCTTCCCTCTTGGCGTGCAATTTTGCGCAATTCAATTTCGTTAAGTAATCGCTTATCCATCTCGGGTATTGCTTTTTCAATTGCAGTTTTTTGTACAAAGGCGCATGCCAACTCCGTATTATCTGCAGCTATAACAGTTGCTGCTTGTTCAGCAAGTTCTTTCTGCTGGGGAGTCGTTCCAATCATAGCCGTCACAAAAGCTTGCTTTAGGTTGGTGCTAATCGAAGCTACAATCTATAATAATAATAAAATACGATTAACGCAGGTAACTTAAAATGAAGACTATTACTTTCAATGACAAACCTGGTCATGGTTTACCTGGTCATGGCACGTAATCATGGCCATGCCAGCAGTAAGATTTCGGACCATATGTCGTGCTGCTGTTCGCATCCTGACCTCCTCAGGATCCAGGGCAAAGTCTTTTCTTACGATTTGTTCACTAGTTATTAAAGCTATCTTAATAGAACGATCAACTACAGGATGAATCCATTCCTGGATTGCTCTTTCCACAGCTGGACGAATAAATTGCTTGAGATGTGGATGAGTTTGGAACAGAGGTAACTGAAAAGAAGAAATTGATAGTTGAAAAGAAGATGGAATTCCTAAAATTCTTAAAAATTCGAAAACTGGATGTTTCCTTACTTGGTTGTTGACTGTGATATGCTGAGAAATGTTTGCAATTCCAGTAACAGATATATCCATGTAATTGAAACGGGGCTCAGGTGGACCTGTTGGTAAAGAAGGTGTTGTATTTGCAGGAGGAGCTGGCTGTGGTATCATTGGTCCAGCTGCTGTAGGCCCAACTAGTTCCTCCATAGGACCTTGCGTTTGTGGAGGATTATTCACAGGCTCCGCTTTCTTATTAGGATGTGACAGTTGATATTCTAGATTACGTAGCTTTTCAGGATCTTTCAAATAAATTGCTGGTTTCAGTTCCTATTTTGAGAAAAATTATTAGTATAGCGGCTATGATTTTTTTTTTAATTATTGTGCACATGTTAAACTTACTGCTACGTCGATATTAAGATTTTTACATAGAACTTCGATTTCGAACTTCAAGTTTAATTTAAGATCAGGTTCTTGATGAAGTTCTGCTAGTACATTCATAATAGCCATTGTCCATGGATTTGGTGGACGAAAAACTCGACTTTTTGCACAGCTCTCTAAGACTTTGGCAACGAACGGCACAACATAAAGCAGTTCCTGCTGCCCTTTATGATAAGCTTCCACAAGTAAGCTCTTCAAGTCTATATCGATCTGGAATATTACTTTTGTTATAGCATCCAACATAAATAATTTGAAGGAATAAAATCAGTTACAGTACCTGTAAAATTGGTTTATTTCTGCCGAGAGTAAGCATTCCCAACCAGTGTCCAAGATTTTTTAACAGTGATCGGTCAGAAAAGTTAGCAATTCCTTTATCACTTCTCAGCAACACCTAAACGACGTTAATGAATAATTGTTAATGTTATTTAAAGAGGAGACAATTAGACAAAACGTAATATTATTCCATATAACACAATATACCTTGATATTCCTAAATGTCTCTCTGGTCACCATTTTGTTAACTTCCGGCAACTTCAAACAATCTAAGAAGTTGGAATAAAGAGCGTGAAAGTTCAGTTCTATACTCGCACGTTTCATCACTAAATACTGTGCCATCCAGGGCCAATATTCTTCGGTCACGATTTCACGAATCTCATCACATTTCTGTTGTAAATTAAGTTGACTAAGATTATTGAAGATAAAAGCTGTCTTGTCTTGGAGGGCTTCAGGTGGCGATGTAATCTTTTCCTCCTTGTCTGTCGCCACGAGTAGTGTGTCAATATTAGTAGCGTTTGCAATTGATGGCTATAAATAAAAAATGGTGTTCATAATGGTGCACCAGTGTAATATCGCAAATATTAACAGTTTCATTGCAAAAAACTTCTTTATATACTTACTCTGCCGGGAAGAGACGTGGTGGGAGTCGTCGATGGTTTGGCTTGCGTGGTACTAGTAGTTATTGTCGTTGTCGTTATCGTCTTATAAGGAGTGGTAGCTGGTGCAAGCATGGCTGCTAGAGTTTTTGGAAGAACTGGACCTTGAGGTCTCGAAGGGGGCTCCTGCCCTTGCAGCCCATACTCAATGTACTCAATCAAGTGTGGTGGGAATTCGCTGAAGTGTTGAATCGCTCTAACATGTTCGCAGTAAGTTTGATATTCTTTCAATCGACTTTTGAATCGATCCAACGCTGCGATTCCAAAGTAATACATCTTACTACCTTCCGGCTTTCTTAGTGCATCAAGAACAAATCTTAATGCTAGTCCAAGAGTCACGTAACTATTAACCAAGCCTCTCTCGATGATACCACCAAATAGTTGTGCTGTGATGTGTAATTCCTTGTCCGGATATTGAGGAAAAAATCGATATTCCTCAAAGAGATTGCGAAGCATACAGTTGAAAACTTCTCGTTCTCTCTTGTTGCCGGAGTCTTGAAACTTCTTCAGCATGTCGAGAACTTCGTCTATTGATAAAGTCGGATGTGGTGGATGATTGTATATTCGTTGAAAGTAACTGTTTGCTTCATCCTCTATTTCTTTAGACACATTCTGAGCCATTTCAGGAAATAAGTTTGAGGTTTCCGGTAGCCGCGCCTTTTCAATACCCGTTGGAGGACCGAGACGCCCCAGACCTCCAATTGTAGTGCCTCCTGGTACGACTGACGGACCTTGTGTACCAACTGGACCAGAGTGTAATTGCGAAGATAGAGGCAACATCGGAAATGGACTAGGTGAAGGTCCCATCAATCTTGATGGCGATCCTGGTGCTGAGACTAGAGGACCTAGGGCTCCTGGTAGATTAAATGCAGAGCTACTGGGTGGTCCAAGGCCTGAGCCAAGACCCATTGAAGCCAAACTTGTACTTAAGGTGCCCAACGGATCCACTTGTTTTGAAGAAAACAACTAAAATTAAGGAAGTCTTCTTAGATAGAATATCAAAATAAAAGGTATATTTAACTCTATACAAATTAATTTCGGAGAATATCTCAAAACTACACAAATACCTGTCCCCCTAATGTCGCTGGGTTAAACGTTTCAAGTGTACGATGTCTTAAAACTCCTGGTGGCGGAGGTCTCGTCATACTAGCTTTACTCAGCATTAAACTACAATTTTGCACCATGGTCATAATTGCTTCAGAACATTCCTGAGAAACGCTTCTGTAACGAAAAATAAGAAATTTAACTAACTCGTCGCCACGCATAAATTGTAATAAATAAAAGAAAAAATATTAACATACCCAGCGCATACTTGTAGGCAAGCAAGAATGGTCGTCAGTGTTTCCTGGGGTAGTTGACTAGCTTTGGGAACAGTAGGATCTTCCTTCATACCGGGTCCCATAACTTGAGGACATCGTCGTTGTAAAAACTTCACGCAGGCAGCCACAAACACTTCTCCATGATCACGGATTTTATCAGTAAGCCACTTTTCGAGTTTTAAATATTCCCGTCGCGAAGCCAAACAAGCTAAATCAATGACGAATGGAAAGGACTGTGCGTTAAGTAACGCGGACAAGGCTTTAAGATCCTGAGCAACATCTAGAATACGAGAAAGTCTCGTCTGATCATGATCACCACGTAAATACCACTCAGCCATGGCGTGCATTATGATGGATTTGATCTTTAAATTATTAGCGTGCCACGCATGATGAAGGATAACTGCCGAGTTGGGATGATTTCCCAGGAAGATGGGCATCAGGGTGCTGAGCAATTCTTGTCTAAGTATTGTAATCGGTGGGTTGATTTGTAGTAAGGCTAATACAAGAACATCCGGGCAATGTTGAATGGGCCACTTGAATATCTCTTGTACAGGTCCATAAAGTCCTCGTTCCGCCATATGTAAAAGTAACTCAACTACATTTAATGATCTCCAGGTTTGGGCCTCTTTACTGTCTCCTTCTGGAGCTGCCTTGAGCACATCCACCGTGACAGAATGGTAGGGATAATCCGCGAAACAGAATATATCCGGGTTCTTAAGGACTTGTTGCACTAAAGAAAATTGACCTTCCACATTGTCCCAATGACGATAAAATAGTTCTACAGGAAACATATCCAACGGATATCCTTGATGTTGTAGTCCTAGTCGTAAACCTGTGATCAAGAGATTCAATCCTTGTCTGTCCTTGAGGATGAATTCTGCGTGGTCCAACTTCAAAATGACTTCGTTCCATGACAAAGTAGATTGCTTTAAACAAAATGAAAGTCAAGTTATAATTCTTGATTATGTGTGTAATATAAAAATAAAGACTCGTGTAAAATCTTACAATCTCTTTAAGCGTTTGAACAAAGACTTCGACGTTCCACGTGGACGACGCACTGCCATCTGAAGTTTTTTCCTTGACTGAGTCCTGAGAAGCTGCAGAGTTCCCCCAAAAGGATTGTAGGCCTCCAGCGTCATCGAGGCCACTGCAGCTGCGAGCCATGTGCGCCAGTACTCTGGCAGTACATGTTGGAGAAATCTCCCTTGCACCAAGGCCTGCTAACGCCGAGCGGCATTCTTCTACGTTGCTGGTAAATCCATAGCCAAGTTCCATAATCAATTCTACTAGAGAACTGCCATCCTAAGAAGGAAACATTCATTTCGCTCAGTTGACCTTTAAAATTAAATTGAAGGGGTAACTTACCATTGGATTCGCAGCCATGTTTAACTCGATAGTGGCTTGTGGAGTTTCCCCGTCGCCTGGATACAAAAGCGGTGCTAGCACCACTGGTACCAGCTCACGGGGAAAGTCACGCCTTAAATTCTTGAGAAATTTTTCTTTCCCCTCAGATGAAAGGCCAAATTGGTTAGGTTCGTGAAAGGTCTGAGAAAGAATGAGGTGTAAAACCTCAGGTGATGAGTCGTGTAGTCCCTCTTCGTGATTTTTATTACTAATCTCTGAGTTAATATAATTTTTTATTAGTCCAGGCAGCTGCTTCTGAATCTGCTCTAAAGCTAATGTCCGTATGTCCGCGTTCTCCGAGTGCAGCAAAGCAATCGCAAAGGCAACCTCTTGAACAAGTGTTAGGCCCAGGACCTTCCTCAGGTGTGGAAAAAACTTTGGGGATGGATTTAAAGTCTGAAAAATAGAGGGAAAAATATTATATACTTATGTGTATTGAGGAAAAACTGCATTGCACAAGCATTCCAAAAAGGTGTAGATCAAACCTTTTGCTGGTGAAGAGGATGATCTATGGCGTAACAGAGATTAGAGATCAGCGAAGGCTTGCTAAGAAGATTGATGCACTCTTGCGCAAGTAGCTGCACCTGATAATAGTCCTTTGCGCTTGGCTCAGGGGGCTCTCCAGATGAAAAGTCTATGTACGAGAGCAAGCAGCGCAGCAAGTGTCTGTCTGCCTCCAGACCCTTCCACTGCACCAACTAGGACAGAAAGGTGACTCTAAACAGCTCCAAATAGAAGGGATTACCATACAAGACCTTACCCTGTACACAATCAAAGAAACATGCACAGACAAGAGTACAATTGTATATAGACATGGGAAAGCATCAAACTATTGAAAATTGTGAAAAGAAAATAAGGAAGTGAAGTATTTATTTCATTATGGTAGATACACCAGAATTTTGATTTTCCTAAAAGTGTCCTGTTAAAAAAAATAAGGCATCTGGAATATCTTCCGGAAGCGTTATTTGAAAAAATACGTTAGAAAGTTTTCAAATTTCAGACAATACACGCGGCAATCCATCTGCCTGGACTTTAGTAGCTTGTGCTAACCAAACCCGTAAAATTTACGGTTATACATGGAGACCACAAGTTGCAAACGTTTGCAGGGAATGTTTGCGTATTCACGGAAACGAGGCCACAGAAAGTCCAGCAAACGCTTAGCAAGCATATTGCGTTGCTCGCGGGGACGTCATGATAGCAGCAGTTGCTTTAGAGAAGGGAGCACGTACAGAGAAGGACAGAAAAACGACGAGGTACAGTGGAACAGGAAAAAAGAGCTAAAAGAAGATAGAATAAGAGAGGGCGCAAGAGGCAGGAGAATCACAAGCCTTTCTTCCCGATACTTACAACCGATATTTCCTGGGCGCTCTCTCGAAAATTTTTCTTGCTCAAATTCGCAACCAAATAACTGATTTGTGACAAAGTAAAAGACAACGAGTCCAGGTTCATAGTTCCATGAATACGACCTCGAAAGCTTCAAACACGTTTGAAGCTTTCTTCGGTATCCACGAATTGCCTCCCCGGATTCTCTCCTCGTTAAAAGCATGAATACTACATTGGCACAGTCCTGCGATCAACATCGGGATCGATATTTTGAAATACTATTTCAGATCAACGTCATGGCGAGCACAACGGGATAGGATACTGGAAAACGTAACACTATTCGAAGTTATCACACCGCACAGCCAGTCCACACACCACTTGTCTCTTTTCTTCGGTTATTTCGACTGATTTCGACTGATCTCGTCTATTCGCTGCTCTACATCACTTTTCCTCGAACGACCACTAGAGTGCGCGCTATGGACGCTTGGCGTCGAAATACTTGTCCAGAAGTTCTGTATACTGCCGGATGCACACGTCTTCCTCAATTGTGAATGAAGTAAACGTAGCGTGCCGCATTTTCAGTCAGCTATACCGATAAGACCGCATCGTATTGAGCTAGATCCTCATATAGGCGATAGCGCTCGAACACAGTATTCTGATTGAGACATAGTAGATGGTTAGAGAAAATTTGTCATTCTCCACCAACCAAAGTCCCGTGTTCAAGCACTGCGCCTATATGAGGGTTCGGCCTTATTCCTCGATTTTCGAGGCGCGAAACAAGCCAGCCACTCGGTGCGTCTAGTTACTTTAGTTAAATAACCGGGGACTTTCACCGGTGAATCAGGGGGAAGTGTGCACAGCACTGGCTGTAGGTCGCATCGGGTACGGGGCGGCCAAGAATAGCAAAGAGCACGCGAATCTAGCCGTCGTTTGGCCGATAGAGCAGCAAAGAGTGACCGCTCCCTTCATAACGCGAGAGTGATAAAGAGAGATTTCTAAAGCTTCGATATTTAAAACGAGGTGAAATATTAAAAAGAGGTGGACATATCGCGTGCGTCGCTCTTGTATATGGGGCCAGGAGACGGCCGAAAACCATTTCGCCGAGTGAAGTCGCGCAAGGTGAAGTGACCGTGTGAAGTGGTTATACGAAGTGTAAGAAGAGGAGGTAGTAGTGGTGGAGGAGGCGGAGGAGTCGGTAAGCGAGGAGGAGAGGCGACCGCAGGGCGAAGTGGTTATAATAGTGACCGAGTGATCGGCTGAGAGTTTTGCGAACCAATGTCTATCGAGACTCGTTCGAGCTCGGCTCTCTTTAAGAGGGCCGAACAGCTCAAGCGATGGGAACAGTCCGAGACTAATCGAGAACCGGCCCAACCACGGCAAGTGGCACGCAAGATCAAATTTTCGGCGGACTGCGTGTTTCTCGCGGCGTGTGCAGCGGGCGATAAGGATGAAGTCGTCCGTCTCTTGCAAAAGGGAGCGGACATTAATACAGGAAATGTCGACGGGCTTACAGCCCTGCACCAGGTAAATAATGAGTATCTTCTACAATTAAACATCCACAAGAGTGCAATTCCTATCGTTCGGGTAGATTTGACGGGTCCTGTCGGGTCTCCCGGACGTAGCACTGTATGCAAGATGGCCGCGGACTACTCCAGCTGTCCCATTTCATTAAGAATACGGACGAATTTTCACTTCCTTCATCTGTCATTACATACGAATGGATACCCTCAGGTATTAGACATCCGCAGGGCAGGAGAGCATCACTCATTCTATTTGGAATATCGGACAAATTCCTCATTTTTCATGAGAGGTCGCCAGTGGCGGATTGTCTCTCCCCTCTACCTTTTTCGAGATTGTTTACATGTGTTTACATGTCTGTGAATGTTCATGCAGCCGAGGCACACTCGACTTCTTCAATGTCTCTGTTGCTAATCTTCAATATTACAGGATCTTAGTCCACTCGTCTGCTGACATTCAAAGCTTTAATGAGTTACCGCTATTGTGGCTTGGATTGGAGCCACTTCAGAGTTTGAGTATTTGCAGTCAGCACTAATGCAAAATTACTTCCATTGAACCCAATTCTGTACGATGTTCCGAACATGATTACCGTGCAAATTAACCCTCCGTTATTTGAGGCCTTAGACAAATTACGAGACTTGAATAATGAGTAGAATTCAACTTAATACTTCAAATGCTCTTACTCTGTTATATTTTATTCTCCGTGTGTCCTGATCTAGTATTTCATTAATGGATGATGCAATGCCACATTCTCATGGTTTGATGTATAGTGTAAAAATATACCCATATAGCTACAAGAAATTGCATTTTCAAAACTGTTATTTTCTTCATTATCCAGTTTCATGAATTGTCTTGTCCGGTGATATTTTAAAAACATTGAGTTCGGGATGATTCATTATGAGAATTATCTAAAATCTAGATTAGTCAGCCAGATAACAGATTACACAGAGATTATAGTTTATTTTTCAGATACTACAAATACGACAACCTTTTTCAACGGATATGAAAGATTATGCATATTGATTCTGAGAAAGATGAATTTCTCGATCTCTAAGTTCACTGTTAATGCCATTCATGCGTCGTACGATCAAACTCTTGGATGGAAAGCCTAGTGAAATACCTTTGTGCATTCTTGAGGAATTAATTTTAGCATGTGCTATGATATACTTCCGTCATGAATGTGTTTCGGGCACATGTTGCTCTAGATATTCTCTCACGTTTTTGCTACCGTTTTACCATAACGTCAGCCATTAAAAGTAATGATTAATGACATAAAATACCATAAAGGATGAAAGGATCCTTAGAATTACAAAAACGTTACTTCACTCAAAGATTACATAATAAAAATGTTTGTAATATTTTAGGCCCCAAGTTCCATGCAAATTTTTTTCACAACCGTTTACCGATAACCGTTCTTTACCCTGTCGCAGCCGGACGTTAACATTGGCAAAGACAGTCCGTCGTTGCCCAGAGAGTGCCGCATAAGAATTGCCAGTTGACAAGAAAAACCGTGGAGAGTCATTGAAGCGATAGTTGTCTTAACGAGATCTGGGAGAACGAAAAGGAACTCTTACATAAATATCGACCAGTGCACTACCTTGCCAACCAGTTACTCAAAACGTTCGATTTGCGTTTAAACTAGAAAGCGCCTGTAACACGGCCGAGATACTTGAGACAGATAACTCCAGAATAGATAGAAATTGGGATAGAACTAAAAATAACTCTTAAAAGACTTGAACTTCCGCGACGTCAGATAGCAGAGTACGTACAACGCACAGTCCCACGATGCATCATAATTCAAGTCACAAAGCAAAAATGACATACTCCCTGAAGATGGAAACGGTTACATTCCTCTTGGTAAATGTACCCTTTCACATGGGAACGAGTACTGCACCGCATGAAATTCTGGCACGATCTAGTGCTCGCGGATTTAGTCCCTCTGTCGGTCTCTCGGTCGTTCGATCTTCTCTAGCACCGGCTTACCATGTTCATAAATAAATTCGTCGCCGAATGACCGTGGCGTTATATATAGAGTTCTGATGATCTCCTCCAAGCAAAGGTATAATACCATGTCGCTGACCCTAACATTTACTACTTTCTTCCTCTCGGATGCAAGCAGTAAAGTGGAATTGGACTCGACTTCATGACTTTGGTGATTCCATACGTTCCTTTAAGATAGTCATCTCGGCAACTCATCCACAAGGTCTTTCCATGAGTTACCAAACGGCATACTTAACTCATTTCGCATACAGAAGTGTCGGTCGACTATCCTGTAGTTGTGTGGTTAATGACCAAGGATAAAGAGTTTTAATGTACATATATAAATTAATCGGGCGAGTAAAACTCAGTGCATTGACATCGTTGCAATTAGATACTAGACAGAGGAGGCGTCATCTGTCTGATAGTACACCAAGGAACATTAAGATATACGCACCAAGTTTACTCTGCTCTTTGGCAAGGAGGTCTGTGTATGGTTTGTGCCAATCCTTGATTCTTATTTCAGACTATCTTCCTTTCCATTCGCTCTAGATATCCCTACATCGAATCATCGCCAAGCCTGTTGAAGATGCGTAGATATAAGACTAGAGCACGTCAGACCTTTGGTGGAAGAACCCTATTTTGGAGCAGAGACTAGGAAATTGCGTAAAAATGTTTCCATTGCTATTAAAATCCTGGCACCCATCGATATTTCCAATAACAGTTTAGTATTTTTTGTCGGCCCCATTCGGACGTGCAGGTTGCGTAGGCATTCGTAGATTTGCGAAAATAGATCATGAAAATACATCACCCATCGACCACTATTTATAGTTCTCTATTGGAAGTCACGGGTCGTGAATATGTGTGTTTCGTTTGTGTCTCAGAATCTTCATTGGTGTTGTAACAGATGGTTTATTTTTTCGGCTAGACGGGCATGAGAGATGACTGTGTCAGGAATCGTATAGATGAAATAACAGATTATCCGAGAACATAGATTTCTCGGTGGGATAACGTTTAACTCTCTTCACCGAACTGATTGTGAGATATATAATTTTTTTTCAACACACCGGTGAAAAAACCATGACTGCTCCGTATATTATCTACCAGGAGAAGATAGGACACTAGAGAAGATACCCACTGAAACCATAAACTTCACTGCAAACGAATTACATTCATATCATTAACCGTTTGCCTATAATTTTTAAATAATTATATTAAATATGTTCTATATAACGAAATGATTTCTAAATTTAGGCATGCATCGATGACGATTTGGATATGGTGGAGTTCCTGGTGGAGCAAGGAGCCGACATCAATCGTGGCGACAACGAAGGCTGGACGCCTCTTCACGCTACAGCATCCTGCGGATTCATATCGATTGCAAAGTTAGTTTTTATGGATAATCAATACTTGTTGATACTTCTTGTCTGAGGAATTTCGTATCTCAATGCGAAGCTAATGCGTTTTACTGTTAGTACTGTGAACGATGACTTGCAGATACTTAATAGAGCAAGGATGCAATTTGGCAGCCGTCAACAACGACGGCGAGTTAGCCCTCGACATCGCGGAAAGCGACGAGATGGAGGACATGCTCCAACAACATATAAATAAAGCAGGTATGTCCATATGAGATATCTGCTTGTAGTAAGGAACTCACAGTGAACTCAGCTTGATTTCCACGTTGCTAAGTGAATTATAGTGTTATCATAGCTAAAGGGCGTTCTGCTTAAGATTCACGGTGTATTTTTAGGCATAGATTGCGATCAAGCCAGAAGCGAGGAAGAAAGGTCAATGTTGAATGATGCTAGAGCTTGGCGATCAGGAGTACCAGGAAAGGATAACGCTCATCCGAGGTCTGGGGCTACAGCTCTCCACGTCGCTGCCGCCAAGGGCTACCTCAAAGTCATGAAGTAAATCTACGTAACGCCACTTTCTTAAACGCTCTAATACCTGTATATTTCGATTGCGCTTACAGAATCGTTAATGATACATTGGAATGTTATTTATTTAAAATATGAGGATGCCTTCCTGTTTTTTAGCGTATTGCTGCAGGCACGCTGTGATGTTAATGCTCAGGATTTTGACGGCTGGACGCCTTTACACGGCGCAGCCCATTGGGGTCAGCTGGAAGCTTGCAAACTCTTGGTAGAGAATTTCTGTGATATGGACATTAAGAATTATGCTGTAAGTATGGTAAAATGATCTTCACTGCACTGTCACTCTTCACGGTGCGTGACTTTACGGCGTTTGATACTTCGTTAGGGCCAAACCGCTTTCGACGTGGCTGATGCCGACATTCTCAAAGCTCTTGAGGAGTTGAAGAAGAAGCAACAAGTCATGCCGAAGGATCATCCGCAAATCAATAACAAGAAACAGCCGACAATACCAAAGAAACGGTACGCTTATGTTTCCGCGTTATACAGTACACTGTATATACAATATTCTTTAGTATATTTTACATTTCTCTACGTAATCCTTTAATTTCCAGTGTATCTACGAATAATGAAAATGCGGTTGTCGCTCAAGAGGGTGTGGAATCCTTCGAGGAAGAAACCCCGAATAAGGTGAAAAAGGTTGAATTAGAAATTCAATCGGACAAGGAAGACTCGAGTACAGCGACAAATAGTGACGTCGGTCAGTATTATTTTATTATATACTATAAATTATATTAATTGAACTCTTTAGCCATGCGATAATTCAGTTTGCAAATGATTAAATCATAGTGTTACGAGCTTGATATTGGTACTAGAGATTTAATGGTTCTCGAAATAAGCTTATCCATTATCACGAGTGATCCAATCCCACCTGAAATTTACTTCAACTTCCTATAACTATATAATTGGGCGTTCCTTGTAACAATGCGGCGTGGACAGAAGGAGGCACTGAAACAGACATGGACGCTAGTGATGGTGAGGGTGATTCTGAGACTAGCTCAGATTCGCATACCTCAAGTCGCTCCGATCAATCTAATAAATCCAACCAATCGGACCACTCGGCATGTCTGACCGACGACGGTGAGTCCTCAGAGCGCAAGGTTCTCCGTTAGCAGATATTATCATTTTAATTCTCAATAACATGAGCATGCTGTACATAGCTCTGTTACTCGTTTCTTTATGTCTTTCTTAACTGTCGCGGCCACAGTGTCTCTAAGATACAATTATCCTTACAGAGAAGAAGAATAGAGTGAATAGAGACGAAACAGCATCGCACAGTCCATCATCGCCTATTGAAAGCAACAAAGTTCCTAATCAGGTAAAAATGGGGGTTGGCTTTCAATGCTAAAAATCATTTAACTCATTAATTTCTAATTATCATTTCCTTTTATCTTTATAGGCTCCGATATTGCCACCGAAACAACAGACTGAGAACAGTGAAGATGGAAGTATACCGTCATGGCGACGCTCGGGTTCGTTCAGAAGTAGAAATCAAGACACGGAGGCAACCAACCCTATAACTACGAGTAAGAAATCATTAATTTTGCAAATTCACTCGAAAACAGTATATATATTTTATTTTATTATTGACATGTTTCACTAGGACTGGAAGACAAGGAAAAATCTATTCCAAAGTCTCCAACCTCACCGAATAAAATAAACGCGGATCAAGATGTTCCTCTGAGAAGAACCCATAGTTTTGAGACAGACGAGAAGTAAGTCTTTTCCAATATTTTCATACCTTTATTTGCCAATATAAAGTCTGGATTTAACTTCTTTTCGCTTCTTTCTGAGTAACATATGCGTGTGGTTGTTTTTAAAAAACTATTTTCTTAATTTTTTATTTTATTTTCATCCCGCGTGATCGCTAGTGAAATTAATTTTAACAACGCACTGCACAAGACCCATTCTTTCGTTGGTATGATCCTCAAGTTTTTTTTGGGCACTTGATGGATCGTCCATGTAAAATGCCTCTTGCAAACGGCCAAGACAAGTACGAAAGATTAGTAAGTAGCGGTGTGCATGGCATGGTGCATGTTACGCAGGTTCTATGAGCAGTACTTGGCATTGCGAGCCCGCATCAAGGCGTCCTCCTGCCCTACTCTCCATCGCTGCAATCCAGCTACTCCCACTCATACCAACGCTACGACCACTCGTTCTGCGTCCCTACGCGAGACTCACAGGTACACGTGCGCATGTTTGACAATCATATCTCGAAATACACGTACTATAGTTGCATTCTCTCATATAAAATAATTCATTTATACGTATATTCTTGCCTATGTTTAATTTACTGCATTTCTGACAGTGCTGACTTACATAATAGAGAAGCAAGTCCGTCTATCTGCTTTTGAATTATTATAGCTTGAAGGCGATACAGAAATCTGAACATACTCCGGCTTTAGTCCCTTTTGTGTTGCTTTTTTCATCAGTTAAATAATTTTTGTTTCATCCACTTATGGTCTTTCTGGGACTATGAGTGCCCAGCGAAAAGTATTTAAGCAAAATGTTGATTAGATTATGTTTTTAATGATGAAATTGATATTAAAGATTTCTTTGTAATTGCGTCGCAGGAGAAAGGAGGTGAAGTTGAATTTGGAATTGTCGAGGGTGCCTCAAGGAAGCAACGCATCTTCGCCGACTTCGGTTTCTAATAAATTGTTGCCATCCACTACACTGCCAGCTAGCACTACTACTTCTACTGCCACAACGACTACTACTACGAGTCCAGTTCCAACCAATCAGATACGGAGGTACATTCTTTTATTTTATGCACTTGGTGCTTTATCATCAAACTTCAAATATCATTTTTATTTCGCTGTTGGGACTGTTTATCAAAGCGCTAAGGCGTATCGCGATTTCTGGTATTTCTGAAAATCCGGTGTGCATCTGTCTGGTCGTTGTACTGTATGATGTAACGTTGTTTGGTATCACTGAATAGCGTTCAGCCAGCACAGGAAGCAACAGCAGCAGTTGTATCGTCAGCAAACAATACCACGGGAATTCCTGCGACCCCGACCACGCCGGGCGGGAGCAAGCTCAGTCCAGGAAATATCTTCAAGAATTTCTTCAAGTGCGTACCATCAGCTTGGTCTGGCAGGAATCCTTGAATCGTGTGATTTTTGTCTGCCATAAGAGAGATTTTTATAATCGTTATTTTACGCGTTGTGTATTTTTTCATTTGCAGCTGCATGGACGTTCTCGCTTTGATATGTGACTTCTCTCGTTTCAGTTGCATTATTGGTTTGTCCACGAGTGAACTGTGTTTTCTTAACTGATCAAAAATAGTAAAATCATGAGCTAGTCACAGCTTCCCATGAAATCACTCAAATATGTGCTAATAGGCATATGTATTTTGTAATGTGTATTTTATGCAGAACCACGTGTGACTTGTTAGAGATTTCATAGTTTTCAATCTGTCGAAATTACACTTTTCACTTTTGGACCGACTATACGTATATCCTGACGTTGTCCCATTATAAACTCTTCTCGCGTTATATAAGTACGCAGAATCTTAAAATTACCACAGGATACTCACGTATCTTATTTTTTAAATCCTTTTTATTGTGAATTTGAGACAACAAACTTGCTTACGTTCCTCTGCATCTAGGATAATGGACCTGACGTCACCCTGGTTCGGACTGGCAGGTTCCTTGATTTTTCACGAACATCTCTATTGACCAATGCATCCTTATCTGGGACTAACGTTTGATATTTTTATCTCGAACTTCTCGCTCGGGACTGTTTGTGTGCTTACAGATTATTTTCACGTCGATGCTTACACGATATTCTGTACATACTACACATACCGCGGACGTGAATAATTATCTCGGTTCAACTTGATTGTACTAATGCATTTTGATATTTTTTGCTCAGATCCTTCGTACCTCCAGTTCGCGACGAGGAAAGCGAAACGCAGAGGAAAGCTCATGCAAAGAGAGTACGAGAAACACGACGCTCTACTCAGGGCGTTACTCTGGATGAGATAAAGAGTGCGGAGCAATTGGTGAAGAAGAAACAGCAGCAAAACAATGAGACGACTACTGTCACTGCCGCGCCTTCGACACAGGTAGAATTTCATGTCCTTGAATTCACTAACAAGACTAGAAATACCGATGATTATGCGTCTCGTTATCGGACGGCCGAATTTCTTGATACGATAGAAGACTCTTCTCAGGATGAATACGAAGATGCTCTTTCGCATTGTAGCAGTAGGGACGAGCAGGACAGAGATTTACGAGATAACGATGTCAATGAAGTGCTGGACAATTTTGAGATTAATACTGATAATCTTCGCGTTACGCTTGTGCCGTGGTTAAATAATAGAAACATGGAGATTTATCGTGTCGATACACAACACACGGTGCACCGTCATTCTCAGTCTTTCAATAATGATAACGTGAATAATAATCCAAGAAAAACTCATAGAAATCATTCCTTTGCTGCTCGACGTGCACAATTAATTTTGAGAAACACTCTGACTTGTCACAACACTAAAGCCGAATGCGTAACTAATAACCAAAAGAATAAGATGAAGGCATCAGGAAATAGTAAACCATATGTAATAGTGAATAGACTGATACGTTTTATCGTAGCGCTCGCCATACCGCATCTTGTTTTTGCGAGTCATTAGTCATTTGCGATAATACGAATTTGATACGAGAGAATATTTTTTGTTCCTTTCTCATTTTTTTCTGTGATCTTTATTTTCAATTTTTATTATATACATTTTTCATTATATACATTTTCATTATATTCATTATATACGTTTCTGGTGTTTGCACGTCACAAAGTGTCTATAATACTCCATGATAACTTATACGAATTCTACGTACATAGGGTCAATGAAACGCGCCCGATAATCATTGACCATAATAAATACACGATACAATGTGCGTAAATGGTAAACGCTTCTTTAGTCTAGACTATTTAAATACTCTTTTATATTAGGTCGTTATGCACAGTTCTCCTGCGTTGCCAATATCTTCCATAATGCTTATACTTTTAATCCATGTTGAGGATAAACTGTGCGTATCGTGCTTTCGCTAAGATAGGAATACAACAATGCAAATAGAATATTAGCATTTTCCTGTCAGGGACTACAAATCTCGATGCTTGGAAGTCATTAACTTTTTGAATTTTGCATTTAAAAATTACCAAACCTATTTAAATGCATACCAAAAGAAACATAGTATTGTCATAAGTATCATTGCTGGTACTATGAACCATTTATGTGTCCTGTCGTCAGAGCCTATTCGTGGCTTCTGATAAAAATTTTGTATGAAGCTTTAACAAGCATATTCCATGTATTATAAGAGGAACTTAAGATCGTAAAATATACAGAGTAAAACAAGAAAAATATATATGACAAGCTAACATTGGTGCAGTTTTTATTCTATTTTGTACAACCTCGTAGAACGTCCCTTGTCATCTACAATGGTTTACCAGAATTTTGTGCACGTTTTGAGGTAATCCTTTTCGTTACGTCAAAATTACATCCTCTACGTGACCTTTAATAGTAGTATCCCTATCTGTTACTATTCTGTATAATACTGTTAGCAGACTTTCCGATAGTTAAAAATGTATGCACGTCATCCATAGGGGTTCTAGAGAGGAGGAAAAGAATTTGATTAGTTTCACGTATCAGGATAAGAAATATTTAATATTACATTGTAAATATTAATAGCCCATTGTTATATCTATTTGCTTCTCGTGACGATTTTAAAAAGTGCGGTCTAACCCGATGAAAAGTTACCTGGTTGCGTTTTGCGCCTAAAGTTATTAATTAACGGGTGCACTTGGATATTAATTAAGAATAATATACTGTAATATCGATTGTCTCAAATCGAGAGGTAGACTTTGACAAAGCTTTTATCTCATACGTTCATCGTAACACGTCGAAAGCATTCTTGCGGTTGTGGTGATTTATTGCAAGATGGACCAACTTTTTATATCTGTTTAATGAATAACAAATTAATTTCATATAGTAAAAAATGGTCTTAGCCTTTGATCACCGTAATGGCAGGAAACTAATATATCTCGGACCCTGTTCCATGATTCATTCATAATCTTTTTTTTTTAAACAACCCAGCCCGCAGCTTCTGTCAGCAACACAGCCTCAATCACAGCTACGATAACAACAGCTACTCCTACCACCGTGACAGCAAACAAATCCTCTGAGGAAACTAATTTGCCTGAGAGACGGCCCTCTTGGAGGCTCAGGGTAGATAATGGAAGCAAGGTGTGTGGCTCTGATAATCTTCAAGTAGGCACGATTACATTTCGTCAGCGCGGCCGTTTGTGCTCGTGGATAATGCGTGCTTTCGGATGGAACTATAAGTAGGGAAAGCTGGATCGAATTGAATACTTACTATTTTAATATTATGTGCTGTGAATTGTATTTATCGCGGTACGACCGTACTTAAGTGTTGCATAAAAATACTTCTTTTGTATTACTATTATTACTGTGATAATAGTCTTCCTTGAATTTTCTTATCATTAAATTCAATTCAGCTACAAAATGTATTAAACAATTTCAGTATTCCATAGGAGCAGTATTTTAGTAGACATTGTCGAAATTGATCGACGTTGATGATACTTGATTTACATTATGTTTGCTATATAGGCTGTACTCGTAGCAATGTTTTTTTTTTCTTTATTACTTTGTAGTATTGTTTTTATTCTTTACTCTCGATTTCTGCCTTCGATCCAAAAGCCTACTCGACTCGAATTTACTTAATCTATTATTATCAATGCACTGGTGGCGTCGAATCCTATGCATGATGTAGTTTTCGTGGGTAATAAGTTACTATAGATGTCATAATTGTGTGTTCTGTTTTTTGCTTTTATGCTTCAAAATCTATTAGGCTTAGAACACTACTGATCAGTGTTGCACATCTATTATTTTGTTAAAGCGCAGTAACAATCTAGCCCAAACGCATTAGTGAAACTTGGTATTTACAGGAACTCTATAGACTTGAAGGAATAAGGATGTTTACGCGAATCTTTTATTATTTTATCACTTTATAAGCATCTTTTGTTTTATCGAGGTCACACTACGTGGAGAGAACACGCAGCTGCAGGAAAGCGAAATTAATTGCAAATTAAAATGCTTCGCCTATTGCGACCTCAGATTTATTATTACTTTTTTTTTCTTTCTAATCTGTATATCAAATGTGCTAATTCACTTTTTACTTTATACACCATTATTTTAGTGTTCTCTGTATCATTAGCATTGACTGCATGATCCCACTGTATACTTCACGGTTCTTGTGGTAATATTAAAGGAGATTTATCGAAACACTGATTTCTTTTATTTTGCACCCGTAATTGAGAACTCGTCATGGTTCACGTATATAGCACTGCACGCACTGTTTTATACTTAAATTACATTTATCAGTTCCAGCTAGAGGATGCAAATAATAGATCGGCTGACACTGCTACGGCGTATATCAGAAGACCATCAGGTGGGACCAGTGTGCCTAGACCAAGTTCTGCACCCGTAGAGATAATCACGGCTAGCACAGCCGAAACAACAGTTACTTTACCTCTTAGACGACCCTTGAAGCCTCCTGAAGATAAAGGTAAGGTCGAGCAGAAATTATATTCCCGAGTAAAGTATAACGTTTGGGAACAGATTTGGGTGTTGCTACAAGAGTTATAATTGACTGAATAGGTAATTGCATTATCTCTTGACTTTGCTTATCACAGTGAGGTTTATCACATTTATCAGTAGTGTAAAAAGGAAAGTACACAGTATCAGTAAGATTTTCATGGCGGACGTTTAATATTGTATCTGTCGAGAGAAGTGAATTGTGACAATG
This sequence comes from Hartigia nigra, assembly GCA_031001745.1. Classification (NCBI taxonomy): domain Eukaryota; kingdom Metazoa; phylum Arthropoda; class Insecta; order Hymenoptera; family Cephidae; genus Hartigia; species Hartigia nigra. The sequence continues at coordinate 750,640 of JARPRG010000508.1, forward strand.
GGTGTTGCAGAACAAGACAAGGAAAATGACAGCAGAAATGCACAAGCGACTCAGGCTGTTATACAAAGGAGACGAAGACCTAAGAGAAGATCTACCGGTGTTGTCCACGTTGACATGGATGTTAGTACACTAATTCATGTATATGATATTATTAGGAATGAGAATCCTTATTAATTTCCTTGTTTCCCGTAAATGGGTATTGGTACGACGGTGTTTCTCAAGAGCGATTTTGGGCCAAGTCCAGACATGTTCAAGCGATAGTCGTGTAGGCGTCATAAATCACTATTTCTATTTGACGTCACAGTAAATACCTATTTATAATAACGCGTAGATCTCCGATTTCAGAATACTTCCAATACTAGTAAAAGTAATTGACAAAATTATTTATACATGACAGATAAGCACTGTACAAGAATTAATTCATTTTTTGGTATTTTAGGAAATTGATCCGGAAAGACAAGATACATCAGCCGGTGGTGACTATGACGATTCGAAGGTTAACCACAATGAGGTGAGTTATTTCAGTCCTAATTACTATCTAAATTTAGTTAATGCGTACGACAACTGAAAGCGACTATGTGAATTTTTCTCATAGAACTTCAACATACCAGAAAGACAAGTGGGAGCTTGACAAACTCTTTGTTTTTCTTGAAATTAAGGGATCGACGAATGATCTTTTATTTTCTTCAAGGTTCTACTGGTTTCTCCTTGTTCACATCTTAACGTTACTCAATTGTATTCTTATCGCGTATTCCTTGAAACGCGAACATTTGGCTTCGGTCCATACGAAATTTTGACAAAACGCCTCATCACAAAGAAAGAAGGGTCTTTTGTGAAAATTTTCACACGTGCCAGTTACAGAATTGGCAGATTATCATCTGAGCAGCTAATACTCAGTCATCGCTGTTAATAACACTACGCAATTATGTACTTAAACGCACACTATTTCCTCCTGATACACTTTTTTACGCATTGGCGGACATCAAGTCTCGCACTTCTATGCTCATGTATAGTAACCGTCATAACATATACACGCAGAAGATACAAGATTCAAGTAATCCTGCGTAACGTATAAGTAGCTTTATGCTCCGCTGAAGCTTTGTGATATTTTTGGGACAACTTCTGGGAAGATTAACCCGATTCTCGCATGCTTGGATAAAAATAATCTTCACTATCTGTGTATCTGAGACATGTGCATCCCTGCATTTAACAGAATCGAATGAGCTTTCATCGATTATAGAACAACTAGTATAGCATTGACATGTTTCAACAAAAATTTCATAAAACAGATGTCCTCTTGCGTTTATTGATCTATTTTCAAAGTAACAAATTATCCTTCTTATCGCACGTGTGATGTTAAGTCTGCATATATATTGACCTCCATGTTGTATATACTAGTGGATAATGTTTAGGTGCTCCCTTCCGTTCGTCGATATTTAAAGACCCGGCTGCTGTGCCGCCATTAAGTTTCATTGGGAATGTAGACGAAACATTCCTAATATTCTAGAATGGAACATTCTCCATTTAATATCATTAATAAATATCTATCAAGTACGCCTAAACTATAAATTATTATTTTCGAAAAACATCTCAATAGGTTGTTATACGAGATATTCTAAATCGACATCGTGTGCGACGACGTAATGATTCGTATATGTTGTATAGTTAGTAGAGCTTTTTTCTACTCCTCATTTCATCGCACCGCGGCTAAAAATGCTCGACATAATGTATAAATAAACGGGTCTTCCTTCGCTGCTGTCTTAAATCCTAATGTAATGTCGTGTTTTAGCGTCCAGCCAAGGAGGTCGGATAAACAGATATTTAACGTGAACTGTTTTGCATAGATTAAACTACCGAGAAAGCAACACGTCCTAGATAGTTACACAGATGGAAAACTCCCATGTTGATCTAAGCATCTTTTCTAAGTCTCACACGAATTAGAAAGTCGTTTTTCCGGAAGATATCTTAGCGACGCCAAAGTAATCATTGCACCAGTTGTTGCAAGAACTGGTAATTGCTGTAGAATCTAGACGGATGCCCATGCGTGGGATGGCTCAGTAGCACATTTGAAAAGATGATCTAAAAATGAAAACAAGAAAAAAATAACAGACGTGGTCATGAACGTGCCTACGCTAGAGAATCTAATAATAATACATCGACATTTGAAGTAATGCGCTCCTTTGACATTTAGTTCGAAGTACTTGATGGTCATTTGCTTGATTGCTACTTATTCCAGTGCACTAATATCGCACCAACTGATTAGTCGTATAAAAACTATTTTTTACAATAAATATTCAATTTTTTTTTATTTATATGGAATATAATTTTAAACCATATTACAGTCACAGTGTTTATGAGGTTTACCTAAAAATGTGCAACCTTTATGGAGATTTTGAATTTAATGATCGTTCTTACGTTTACGAATTAATGTAACTCATGACCAAGGGGGTTTAAGGGCTGTGACATCAGGGCATTCGTGTCTCACGGCATAGAGCTTCAGAAATTCGTGTGTGTTTCTGCCTGTGTTCCATAAATAGCGCGTAGAGGCAATGCGATGGAAGTTAACTGGCTGATGACTAGTTCAGCTCCGTAGTCTCCGTCAGTCAAACACTTGCTGTCAGTAGCAATCGTCTAGTCCAGTGCGGAACACGAAGTCTTTAGTCAATTTGCTTAATCGTTAAATAAAAGTGTGAAATTAATAAAAAAAAGAAATAAAAATATATTAGGCAATACGTAATGGATTTTCCAAGGTGTAAAATCAGTTAATTATTTTCTAATCAAATTCGAAAGCGTGATCAATTTCTTATAATAAATAATAGCAAAGTTTGATTAAAAAGTCAGTCATTAAGATCATCGAGAAATGTCTTCCTATAGAAAACGAACCCAATCGAAACCAACAACAGCCGCAGGCCTGCGTGCTCAAGCATCAGCCAATGGAAATTCAATTTTTGGAAACAGACCTAGAAGCATAGCTGGTTTATTTGGCTCTAATCAAAACAGTTATTCCTCGTTATTGGGTATAAATCCATCAAGTTACACTACCCCGTCCTTTCTAAATAAAGCAGCTAAGACTACGAGTTCCTTTTTTAAAAATCCATACTCGAATTCCTCTAATAACTTAAATTATCAGAACCCTTACTCCACATATGGTGGTACTACATCCGGATACGGTGGTCTCACGGTACCGTCTCATTCGACAGTCAGCTCACTAAATCTCGCTACACCGTCTACGAGCTACAGTTATCTTAATCACAGTGGAAACAGTCGCTCGTCCGTACAAAGAGCAGGAAGTTTTAATCGCACGAAATCGAAACCAACGACAAATTTCGGTTCAAGAAGTTCAAGCTTGCAGAGTCTTGCTGGCTCCGAAGGATACGTTGTAAGAATGCAATATGTTCTGGGATCTTTCCTTGTTCCTCCTGAGCGACATTAAAAATAGCCCAGAGAAGAATTCACTTTAGCTCTCAAAGTGTTCAGATCGCAGTTTCTCCAGTTATTAACTCTACGACACGTTTAATGGGTATATATTTTCTTCCAGAGTGGTACCGAGCGTTCCGGAAGATCTAGTAGACTTGGATCTGTCTCGTCGGTATCCTCGGATGCACCGACGGCACCTGTGAGGACGAAATCGGTAACTTCGGAGAATGGGGAGCTTGATTATAAGAAGCTCTACGAGGAATCACAAGCTGAGAACGAAAGACTCAAGGAGAAGTTACGTCGTTCTGACGAGCAACTTAAGGAAACCAGAGGTCTATTGGACAAGGCGCAAACTGCCCAGAATAAAAGTTCCCTCTCCGAGGCTGAGAAAAGAGAGAGGAGGGCTATGGAGAGGAAACTCTCTGAGATGGAGGAAGAACTTAAGGTAACGACAGACGCTTTCAGTTCGTATCGGTTTAATGATTATGGGAGAATAATAAGATAAGGATTCCCATAGTCTTCTTTTCATTTTGATGATATGTGCTGATCTAAGCTATCTTAAATGGACCACACAGAATCACGGTCTGCGTCTTTTCCATAGCTGTTTTACGTGTGCGATACATGATGGGTGTGAAACAGTTTCGTATATAGACAGAAACGTCTTTTGGACATTAGAAATACGTAATTATTTATTAGGTTAGGTTGCACGTTGAAGTTTCGAATTCTTGTTTTGGACTGTTGCGATTGAGTGCAGCGAATATTACGCTAGTTTCCTTATTGTTGTTATACATATATATTTTTTTTTTACTTCTCTATCTATCTACCTATCTCTATGTTCTTCTTTTTCTTTACTCTTTTTTATCCCATAGTTCTTTTGTTTTTGAAACACTCCACTAGAGGTGTTTACAATGCGGAAGGCCGAGCTTTTTAGCGCATTGCTTTTTTTTATCTTAATTTGCCACCTTTTGGGAGCCTCCTCCTTGGATCCACCGTTTCTCACACGCTTAATTTTTATTTGACACGTGTAACGATATGATTCTAATCGCCGCGATCATTTTCCCTATATCGGTATTTCCTTCGTCAGCAGGATACTGTAAAACTTGCTAAGCATACTTTTAGCGAGCGCTTTTCTCGTTGCTCAAACCAACAAAAACTGATATTACTTTTAATCCATAGATTATACATTCATTTATATACATATTTATATTTACATATAATATGTATTTGATTAATTTACTGTGGTTTGGTTATTTTTTTTTATGGGGGCTTGCTACGAAAAACTGGAGTATCTGGGCTAACCGTTTCACTGTTTACAGCAATTGCAAAAGCTCAAAGCTGAAAATGAGAGATTGAAAGCCGAAAATCGGGCACTTACCCGCGTCGTATCCAAACTCACCAATACTACTAAATAGGTAAAGGACATAATGACAGCATCTGCGTTAATAATGTACATCGTACGTCACGTACAATATTAATTACATTTTCTTTACTTAATGTTCTGATTCGCAATATTAAAACTTATAATGGAATCGCTACACTTACGTTCTTACACGCTAAGCTTCGCAGACGGGTTCTCTTCGAATTCTTCCAATTCTTATGTTTTTCATCTCGTTCCTATTTGTCAGACGTTTTCTACTCGCCAGTATGTACGATGACAATTTTTTCAAACGTGTACAAATCGGTATTCTCGGTATTGATGTGGGTGCTTCTGGAAAACATTTTTTACAGTTACTACATGCTGCTTTTTTATACCATACCAAAGCTGTCCGTACAATTGTGCTTTCTATTTTGTGCCTCAATCCTTTTTTTTCGGTATAATCGAAAAAATGTCAAACAGTGCTCCGATTTCAAATTATGCACCTGGATAAAATTATAAAATATTTTTTCAAAGCTCTATACAGGTCAGCTTGAATTTTCCAGTAGCGTTTGACAGCTGTCATGCAATTCCTTTGCACAAGTTATTAAAATTCCAACAATTATATTTTTCTAATTAAAGCTATCGCGTGACAAATGTCAAATTTGACTGATTCGTTTAAGTTGAATAGTACTGTATAGTTATATGCACTGAATTAAAAAGGTAATATATGTCTATCTGATTATGAAAATATCCAGTATACAAGTTAGATTCATGATACATTACTATTACGAATACATTGAGAAGCATTGATAATTCCATTGACTATAGCTGCATGCTGAGACGCTCTCTAGTATTAAATACAATTTTTGCCACGTAGACATTTTTGTTTTTCATCCAAGAAACGGGCATGCTTTCGCGATAATTGTGCTCATATACTTTTATTATATCACACAACTCCCACGCATGAAGGTACGTTCTCGCTCACGCTTCCCCCCATCCTGCAACAATTTTTACAAAAAGTTCACTGTGACCTAATAGTCTGAAGATGAAAATTTCTAACAAAACATTCTAAAGGAGCTAATAGCATGCGCGAGACGGTCACGTAACTCTCGCTCAACAATGGATACACGCAAAATGTATAACCAAAAAAGAAAGTGACGATAATAACAAATATAAAAATACTTATACTGTGCCTGTTATGTGACGAATTTGAGCGTCTTTTGCGCATTATGATTATTTGCAAAAAAAAATGAAGACCATTTGTGTTGCACATAAAAAAAAACGAGAAATAAAAACATAGTTAAAACATTTCTTAATATTTAAACACTGACTAAACCCAAGAGAAAAGTTTTTTTAAAAACCTATCACAAGGGGAAAAAAGGCTGATCTTCATATCTCGTATACGCGTGTCCCTCATTTTATGTCCCACTGTCACACGATAATGAATAACGGCACTCATTTCTTGTTGTTGTGCATTGGAAAAGAAAATAATTTTATGCTGATACGTGAGCGCCGCTAGAGCATTTGAACGTGTACTTTCAGGTGATGGAGCAACTCAAGTGCGAAAACCAGAGGCTAAAGGATGAAAACGGTGCCTTGATCAGGGTGATTAGCAAGCTGTCCAAGTAACTCCAGTGAACGCGGCTGAAGCCTACGTAAAAGAAAAAAAAAAAGAAAAAAAACGTTTTATTTAAGTTGTATTATTTTATCTAAGTTATTACACGATAAATAACGATTTTAACGATACAGCATTATCATTATGTCTATTATTACTATGACTATTATTATTATTATTATTATTATTTACGACATATTGCAGATGGATTGATCTTTTTTGTGTTAGTTATTTTATTTATTAAAGAAGAATCAGTTACTCTCGTGGCTGTGCCGAGTGTATGAACTGAGATTGCGTTCTTGAGTTATTCTATATTGTAAAAGCGAGATGCGAAGTTAAGAACACAATCGAAGAAAGTAAAGGGAATTTAGATAAAAAAAATATACGAAAGATAAACTCGTCTATTTCAAGGTCGTCTCGAGTCTGTATTATTCCGTCTATAAGTCATTGACAATATACATGTGCAGTTTGACAATGTCTGATCAAAGTTTTTACAGGTTTCGCGATATATTGGTTGAACTACCTGAGGTCTCTCTCTTTCTTTCTTTCTCATTTTACCTTGACTATCTCACCTTATTCGAGGTAGCGTTTGGTTTAGCTGCCAAACACTTTTTCTACACCAATATAATATTACCGAACTTCATCTTCTCTATTATTCTTGGAAATTCATCATTATACATTGCCAGAGCTGTTTTACTCTGTGTTCCATCGTAACCAAGGCGATATTGTAGTGTATAAACATGTAGATATTTTCGAATATACCGGCAATGTAATGTGATGCCCGAAGCGAACATCACAAGATCCCAGGGCACCTGATAATTGTTCTCTTGGAAAAAATGGCTGGCTTAAAAGCTAGTAAGATAGTTGAGCCTTCAGAAAGTTGTGGATATCTTTGGGATGCCAATAATATAGTGTATGGAGTTTGTACTTCCTTTATATGTTGCCTGTCGGGTTTCAAATGGTCTACGTGAACAATTTAAAAAGAATCGGCCACACGGTGTACAGTTCGGAACTGTTACTGATATACATTATTACATAAAATATATGCATACATATGTCGCGTACGCGAATATAGAGTAGTACGAGGTATTTTCTCCAAGAGTCAATCTTCTCTACTCGAAGTGGCCTTTTTCTCAGAAGACTGCAGTTATATAAACGTTTTCACTCGTTGCTACTGATTAGAGAATGATACAGCTACCGGCATGACTTTAATGCGTTAGTTGAACCAGAAGTCTTCAGTACGGCCATATTTCTTTTTTTTTTTACAAATATGGCCTGCGGTTCAATTGTGATAGGATGCGTACGCGCTGCTTAGAAAAGAAGGATTGGGCAGTCCTTCTTTTTGAATTTTTTTTCCGTTTTTTTTTTTTTACCAAATGTAATTATTATCTTTCGCTCTTTTTTCCGTTGTCAACAAAACAAAAACAAGCTTCCAGTGCGATTGATTCCTTCCGTGATTTCAGAAAAAGCAATCAACTTTAATAGTTAATAGGTCCTTTATACCTTGGACGGATATTACGTTTCTATCATTGGTCAATTATTCTTAATGGTTGTCGTGAATAAACGTAAAGTGATATGTTTCGGCAGAGTCGTTCTTCTATCGTCAGTCGATATTCCTGTGCATGAAACTTAGTAAACGGGGTGTTTATTATACCTGTGCACGACTTCTATGTATCGGGAATACTGGTATAGGACATGATGCAATTTGAGAAACTGCAATTGATACGTTTCTAGTGACATTGTTGTAAAGAATTGTAAAAAAAAATCAGTGTAGCTGTTTCATATTGAAGTTTGTTATAAAATAACATAATTTAGCGTAACCTTTATTTAGTATAACGATAGGTAGCGACCTCCCCATTGTACTGTATTATATAATAGTGATGTCCATGTGCTTATTGTACTATATAACATTTAAGTGTTCACAGACGCGTTATATATTGTCGCAGTTCTTGCGAAATTATCATCGCCGATACACGACACCCGTTATTATTGTATAGCTGTATTATATCAGAAAAAAAATATGAAATGATTAACGATGTATAACGTATTAGTGCGCGCAGGTCGATCTTTATCAAATAATGTACACGGCGTAATATAACCGATGTTGATTAGTAATTCTTAATCGTAAATATTAATTTATTGAAGACGTAACATCGATCGGTATAATTAAAGCGTAACTAATTGTATTAATTTTTGTCATTCAAATGAAACACGTAATCCGTTGAAATTTTTGTAGTTACTTAAAGGATAAATGAATGAAAGTGATAAAAAAAAAATAGAAAAATATACATATACGTATAGCGTATAGAGGTGTAAGAAAAATTAATAAGAGCACGTCGTTTCTAACGAGCACAGTGATTATGTCGTTGACGTATTTTTAATGTCATTGTTGACGTATTTATTTATTTGATCGCAGGCTTACAGAAATCAACGCGCGGTATTCTTGACGCTATTTGCCCGCTAGAAATTTTTTAACAATTAATCATTGCCTCGTCTCATTATTAGTATTAATAAAAATAATCGAGCGATATTATTAATATCAATCTAATCAATCGTTTCGTCGACTAACTCTGTTATATATTTTTCTTGTTTTCATATTTTCCTTCCTTTCACTTAAATGTCGATCAGTATTTTGACTGTCTTCTTTTGATTTCTATGCCAGAATGTGGTCCATATTAAATATATTTAGATTGTGTATTGTTATGCTTACTTAGAAAAAACACCATTTGGGCAATTTGTTAGTCTGAATTTGATAAAGATTGTTATCTGTTCGCACCCACTTTTATCCGATTTCATTGCCTGTCAAACATGTCACATATGAACACGGGGAGACGTGTGAGAGTCGCAACGAACAGTCATGTACCACATGCCACCTGATAATTTCTATAGACATTATTGTTTTATAATATTGTCCATTACGTAAGGAATACACATTACTATATCGCAAGAAAAAACAATATTATAGATACACAGGGGGACTGAGGACTCTAGTCTCCGATTCATTGTACTACAAATATTTATTTCCTACTTGATTTTGTACTTGTGACTATAATCATAAAACGATAATGCATTATTAAAATTTTGGACATGTGTTTTATATATCTCTGATGTTTTTAATTTCTGGCATTATTTAAATACACACGAATATGAAATGTTTCACACGCTTGTTACACGTTATTTCTTATGTATTACCTAGAAACCATGAGGTAGTTGGACATTGAAATTTAAGTGCTCAATAATCTTTCCATTGTTTTAGTAACTTGTGCCATATCGGCACGGTGCTCAGAACGTGAAGCTACCTGGCCCAATAATGCCTTGAATAACTTTTTCTTTCCATTTTTGTATTTCTTTACCAATTCTGGGTTATCGTCTATTACACTTTGACAAAGCTCGGTCAGTTCTGCTTCGTCGGTTATTTGGAACCAGTGATTTCTCTCGGCGATCTAAGACAGGAAATTGTTATTGATACGTCATATCAATATTAAAATAATTTTTACCTGTCGCGGTGTACTCTCGGAATCGTTTATTAAAATATCCAAAATTTGTCTTGCTACTGCTATATTAATACTTGTGTTTTCCAAAAGATCGACTACTTCTCCAATATGTTGATATGGTATAGAACTAAATAATAAATTAATTTGTTATTGCTAATAATATTTCAAAAATAATTCATTAACGTTTACCTACCAAGAATTTAGTGGTATTTTTTTATTGTTCAAAGTTTTCAGTAAATCTGTGATCAGTATATTTGTAACTCGTTTGGCAGAACGTTTGTTGTTTTCTTTCATGATATCGGTAACATATCTTAACAGTACAGGCTCATTCTAAAATCATAATTATTGTTGATCGAAATCATGTCGGTAAATTTTAATTTCTATAAGCATCTTAATAAAATAGTTACCACTATTATAATCGCTGTTTCGGATGATAGCCCGAAGTTCTCCTGTAATTTAACACGTGTGGCTTCGGGTAATTCAGGAAGTTGCGACTTTAAAAGCGGAACGTTTACCAAATCATACTTATTTTCTATACTCTCGTCCATATGCAGATGTAATGGTGGTAAATTTGGTTCAGGCATAAAACGGTAATCCTGAAGCAGAGTTAATGTTCTAGGTAAACATTCTTTTAACGAGAAATGTTCAAAGCAGCGAACGAGATATTAATATTTGTACCTGCTTCTCTTCTTTATCACGCATTGGAACAGTTATACCTTTCTGATCGTTCCACGATCGCGTTTCATTAACAATTACACCACCTCCTTCCAATTCTAAAATTTGTCGCTCAATTTCGTATCGTATAGCAGCGGCTACATTACGCACACTACCGACATTTTTTATTTCGGTTCTTATTCCCAATGGTTCTCCTGGCTTATTTACAGAAATATTGGCATCTACTCGAATAGCACCCTCTGCAACATGTTGTGTACAAATTAAATTCCCCTTGCTTGTATTATGCATAATAATTTTTAATGCTGTTGACGAGTATTACCTTCCATTTTGCAAGAACAAGTTCCTAATCTTTCTAAAATAACTGAAAGTTCCTTAACCAAGGCAGCAGCCTCTTCACCATCAGTCAAGTCTGGCTCAAATACAAATTCCATCAATGGTATTCCAGCACGATTCAAGTCGACTAAACTCCTACCATAAAAATCTTATTATGGGTTCTGAAATGGACTGCACCGTACTTTACTTTATAATTAATATTACTCAATTAAGAATTATTATTGATTACAGGTGACAGTTGTACCTCTTTTCTAGTTCATCGTGCAAACTTTTTCCACTATCTTGCTCCAACTGTATTTGTTTGATTTTCGATGTTTTAACATATGGTTGCTTATGTATACCTGGGGTAAATACGCGAAATTTAAGTTCTCCATCAACAGCTAATGGTTGTCTTTGTTGCGTGATTTGATATCCTGCCTGCCCAAAAGCGAATGACATTAACTTTGGTATAGAAATGTCAAGTATAGAGAAACTTACTGGTAAATCAGCATAGAAATAATGTTTTCTATCGAATAATGAAACTTCATTCACTTTGCAGGACAATGCTAATGATGTTGATACAGCAGCTTCCACACATCTTTTGTTTAGTACCTACGATTAAAATAATAATAAAAAAATTATAAAAATGGTATTATCCCCATGGTAAATTAAATACTCAAATAGTAGCATTACAGGCAGCGTTCCTGGAGTAGCACAATCAAAGAACGATACACAAGTATTAACTGGTCTTGCAAAACTAGTGTCCGCTCCAGAAAATAATTTTGACTTAGATGCTATTTGCGCATGAATTTCCAAGCCAATTACAGAATTCCATTTTTCTCTGTAAAAGCATTACAATTTATTATATATGCACAGACGTATATTCCCATAAAAATATTTTTGATTAAATGAGATAATTCACTTACTTAATCTTTAGTTTTGGTTGTGTATTACTAGAGAAACTTTGTCTGGTATTAAAAAAATATGAGGTACATTTATTCCATTTATTAATATATAGAATCTGTGGGGTACCACTAAACTTCATTTTGAATAGTAACAATTATTTCTCTAATGATATCAAAAATGCATATTCTTAAGGTTAGGGGACAATTGGCGTCTGCTACTAAAGCTTCATTCACTCGAAACCGCAAAAGTTCAATCGGAGCAGTATGACCACAAGAAGTAATGAAATAGTGATGTGGATAAGCGCGAAGAAGAGCGACTTTTGAGCCACATGTTGCTGGGAATTTGAGGAAAATACTTTTGCAGCAAAGAATGACGCTATCATGCAAATTATTGGAGGTAAGATATCGTAAATTTTTTAAATAATATAACACATTAAGAAATTACTTATGGATTCATAAATCTCTATGGTTGTAAAATTAACATCAATTCAGTTATAATAGTCATTATAATATAGATACATTATTTAACACGTTGGTTTAAAACTACGATAATATTATAGTTTTTCAAATCTATTTTAATTATTAAATTAAATGAATGTTTTTCATTTGTATACGTCATTTATGCGTATAAAACAATTCAATTTTATATCATTCAATTCCAAATTTAGAATATAGATTTCTGCATAAAAAGGGTGAAGTATTTCACGTGAATCCCTGTGAAATATTCAGGCAAACTAATAAAAATAATGTAACTCAATAGGATACTAGTTGGCTATCGGACGACGTTATATTTAGACTGTTTAGAAGTAGAGTTCAAATATTCAGGTCATCATAGATCATTATCTTAAAAATTATACACGTAAACGGGTAAAGGAGAATGCGAACACTTTATATCTATTATATAGAGATTTATTATCAAAAATTAGATTATTTGTCAATTATTTATGCGTTTCTCACTGAACCTTTAACTATTTTAATATCGTCAACAGGGCGATCATTTTTATCAGTCTCCACTAGACCTATCCTCTTAACTATTGCCATTCCTGAATGTATTCGACCTGTTAAAGAATTAATATAATTTGTGACATGCATAAAACTGAGAAGTCTTCGAATATCAATATGTGTCTTACCAAAAATGGCATGCTTTCCATCAAGCCACTGAGTTGGAGCAAGCGTAATGAAAAATTGAGATCCATTGGTGTCTGGTCCAGAGTTTGCCATTGACAATATGCCAGCGCCTAAAATAATTTCATATAGTATTCTAATACTATTTTGTTTTCTGTTCAAATAATATTATGTATCACATTAAGTAATTTACCAGTGTGCTTTAAATCGTCATGAATCTCGTCATCGAAGCATTCTCCATAAATAGACATACCACCTTTTCCTGTACCCGTAGGATCACCACCTATCGATACAATTAATTTGTTATATTAAACATTAATCAAATAATGATATCTATTAATGCACGACAAATAAATATATACTGTCTAACCTTGAATCATAAAGTCACGTATAATCCTATGGAACTTGGTACCATTGTAATAACCACGTCTTACAAGTTCAGCAAAATTTCTGCACGTGATTGGAGCATGCTTCCAATAAAGCTCAATCACAATTTCACCCATCCTAATACAAATCAAAATAAATTAGTATTAATGGAACTACAAATATAATATAGACTTCGATTACAACTACAGAATAAAAACTTCGCTTACGTGGTCTCTAAAGATACGAAAGGCGGTTGCCAATGTTTATCAGGAATTCCCGAAATATTCGTTAGAGCCATTATGTTTCACTTAAAAATTTATTTTCAAATAGATGCAGCGGCATAACCTGTTGAACTGTCACGGATATATTCTAAAATCGTCAATCTTCACATGATACCAATATAATAAAATAAAACTATGCAACCATGTAAAAATCTTCTACGTTAGAACGAAGCATAAGGCACATGAGGGTACAGGACACAAATTTACAGTTTTTATATAAAAATTAATTACATCTAGCAATCGCTGATTTTTATCGTTTTTTTTTATCTTGAGTAGTTTCTGCGAGGCAATTAATTTTCTGTGATTAATAAGTAACGTAATCATAATCGTAAAATCGCTTGTACCGTCCATGTATGTGCAAGGGTTCTCCTTCTTAGAAAATTCTTTTATCTTTTATCTATAACTGAAAATTGCCGAAAATGTATTTCTAAGCAAAAGTATAAACATATATGTGCATATAGTTAGGCATAGTTACGAAGAATATTATTAAGTTTTATTTTTTATGGTAACTCTCTAGCTATCAGTAAAACGTTTTTTTTGGCAATTTACAGCTGTTTCCCGCACAAATACGCCATTATTGGCAGTTGTAAGTTGATGTCAAAGACGTGTTACATTCCACATCGCGATCTTAGGCATACGGAGAATGTCGTAAAGAAAGATAGACTCACCGTGTTTCGCGGTGATTTTTATAAATGTGGTCTGTCGAATTAAAATCTGAGGCGCGTCTTTACAAATTGCAAAGGCTTTTAGCGCACGTGTTAATAAGAGTTGCCGGGAGGAGTTAACCTTAAAAAATATGTACTCGCCGAGAGATTTGGGAAAGGCGGACTATATTAGTCTAAATATTCACGACACTGCATCCTTCGCTCGAGGAACCTCGCGCAGTCTTTGGAGGGTAAGAATATACAAATATTCTTCTTTAGGAAAAAGGTTTCTGTTACAGGTTTTTCTGTGAAATATTGTATTCTTTTGCTGACTGTTACACTTTGATCCAAAAGGAACTCTTTTATTAATTCTTGCATTACAGTATTAAAACGAAATTTCACTTTTACAGCAATGGAACCAACTGTCCAGATTTCAAAGGAATATTTTGTACTTTGCTGTGATCACCATCTTGCTTGTTATATTTTATCTTTTGCCTGGTGAAACAAAGGATACTATTTTGGAAGATGATAATGATTATCGAAATGTTAAGGTGATACAGGATACTCCTAAACATGATAAGGTATTTAAAAGGAACACGTAAATATGGTTCATGTTACATATGTTTCTTTCTAAAAAAAAATATATATTTTTCATTTATATTTGTAGTTGGTTGAGGAATTGGTAGTTGATAATGCTGAACAGGGCGGTGGTGCTGGTGGTGGGGAGGTAATAGAAGAACCAGAATTTCAACCAGAAATCAATCAAATTGACGATGACCAGATAGGTGAACCACCACAGCCTAAACCTAATACCCTTAAATTTGATGGTAAATGTATTGTAAAATCTTTGTAGAAAAAAGAGATATATATATCAATTCATCGTATTTATTACACAGGTCCACAGAATGATAGGCAAAAGGAGGTGATAAAAGCATTTAAACATTCCTGGGATGGATATAAAAAGTATGCTTGGGGTCATGATAATATTAAGCCAATATCAGGAGGGCATCATGAATGGTTTGGTTTGGGATTGACTATAGTTGACGCTTTGGATACAATGTACATAATGGGTTTGAATGATGGTATATATACAAATTAATATGAATTACAATAAAGAAACTTCAATCTAGCGTTTCGAAATATTTCAGAGTTGAAACAAGTTATTCTTTTCAGAATTCGCGGAAGCTCGAGCATGGGTCGAAAGTAGTTTAGTGTTTACTGTTGACCGTGATGTCAATTTGTTTGAAGTCACTATAAGAGTACTTGGTGGATTATTAGCAGCTTATCATCTCTCAGGCGATAAACTATTCCTCGATAAGGCTGTAAGTGAGGACCATTTAAATCCTGAACCTTGGTTCATACCTATTAGACATGTTACCATGGTTCAGTTAGTTTTCAAGTAGTAGATAAAACTTAACTTTTTGATTACTCCGTAATCAAGTAGTAGATAAAACTTAACTTTTGATTTGAATAATTTAAGACTGATCTGGGTGATCGTATGATGCCAGCATTCTCAACAAGATCCAGTGTTCCATTCTCAGATGTTAATCTCGGCACTAGGAGTGCGCACAGTCCAAAATGGGGTCCTGATAGCAGCACCAGTGAAGTTACATCTATACAACTGGAATTTCGTGACCTTAGTCGTAGTACGGGCCAGCCCAGATTTGAGGTACTAATTATAGATATTAAATAAGTGAGACCCCATGAATCACCTTTCATTTTCAATTTCAGACAGCAGCAGCAAAAGTTTCGGAGCATGTTCATCAGCTAGAGAAATACGATGGTTTAGTACCAATCTTCATTAATGCAAATACTGGCTTATTCAGAGAGTACGCGACAATAACACTTGGAGCACGAGGTGACAGTTACTATGAGTACCTATTGAAGCAATGGTTGCAAACCGGAAAGACAATTGATTAGTATGTATAATACTCTTGCATTGTCCAATTGTATAAATGTATGATTTAACCATGTCATTCTTCTTTAGTTTACGTGATGATTACTTGGTGGGTATTGCGGGAACTCAAAAGCATCTCGTGCGGCGTACGGCGGTTAATCAGTTCTTATTTATAGCAGAACTTATAGGAGCTACAAGAGACATGAAACCAAAAATGGTAACTATATTTAACAGTTTTTAATTAATAATTAGTATATGTTACTCCATTATACGGCATACCCTTATGCCTTATAATTAAATTACTGAAAAGTAATTGCATAATTACAATTAATTTTGAGTGTTAGTGCAATTCATATGCATTGTAACGTTATATGTATTACAGGATCATTTGACTTGTTATTTGGGAGGGACGTTGGCTTTAGGTGTTCATCATGGACTGCCATCAGATCACATGGATCTAGCACACGAACTCGTTCAAACTTGTTATCAGACATATGCCATCCAACCAACCTTCCTTGCTCCTGAGATTACGTACTTTAACGTTCAAGTAAGTTACCTTTATTTTAGGAGAAAGTGAAAAATTGTATCTTACTGAATTCATATGGACAAAATACATATTTTATTCACAGAAATTAGAGGCTGAGAATCAGATGGATATGTACGTGAAACCAAATGACGCGCATAATCTTTTGCGTCCTGAATTTATAGAGAGTCTGTTCTACATGTGGTATTTTACTGGGAATAAGACTTATCAAAACTGGGGCTGGCAAATATTCCAGGCATGTAACACTTGAACTAATAATAGATAGATATTTGTCTTCATATGATACACGATTAATATTTCATATACGTTTTTTTGTATCTAGGGTTTTGAAAACTATACTAAAGTACCAAATGGATATACCAGTATCGGTAATGTTCGCAATACGCAAAACACACGACCGCGAGACATGACCGAGAGCTTCTGGTTTGGCGAGACACTGAAATATTTATATCTGCTATTCGACGATACGAGACAATTAATCGATTTGGATAGATGGATCTTTAATTCGGAAGGTCATCCATTGCCCATTTATGAGTCATAATAATACAATCCATTCACAATTTCTAAAAGACCAGCAGGTTTAATTGTTGTCGATTATACCTCATCATAATTATAATTTGTATACCACTTCATATAATCTGTCAACACATAGTTTTAGATAAAGGAAAAATGTGTCGGGCTACAAAAAAAAGATGTAAATTATCTCTTGAAGCATTTGATAACGAAGCATTTAATCATATTTGATTATTGATAATAATTAAAATCAATTAGAAGGAGGAATAATCGACACAAGGACACGACTGTATCTGCAGTGGTTTGTCAATTTTCAGCCAATAACGTTATTTTCCAAATATACTTCTTCATTTTTACACATCACAAAAGCTTATAGTCTGATTATGCTTACTCAAACAAAATTTATATTTTACACGCGCCCTAAATTTTTCTACAAAATACAAATGAGAAATTACAGCTTCCTGATTTTATCGTGAACCATAACACGACAGGCAATAAAAACAGGATGATTATTTGCAGTCGGACTGTAACTGTAGCACACTGTACAACTGTAAAGAAATTTTTGAACACAGTTCGTGTTATGACACTTGTCAACATTTCCATTATCCTAATTCTTACTCGTGACATTAACGCAAGTGATGCATAAGGATGCTGAAGTAAATGACGAATAGATTGATTGAAATGTTACAGGCAGAGTAGAGTCGTGTATTGTGATCTATAAAGAACGTGTATCGTTAATGAATGAGAATCTGTTGTGAGGACGGGATGTATTATAGTCGTTAACATTAAGAGAAGAAAGAAATGAAAATTTTCTAGTCGTCAAGTACTAATCTATATCGTCCTAGATATTCTCAAGAATTATTGTTTTTTCCCGTTTCTCAAGCAATGCAAGTAATTGTCAGAATGAATTGTCCTTCCTAAGTATCATGCATGAGTGCAATCATGAGATAATAGAAATAAACAGAGAAAGTCTGTCCTTATATACAAAATACAGCTTATTCAGTCGCAATAGAATGAGGACCGTCGTACGTAATCAATATCTATCACCGTTTATCATTTTGATGGCCCCCTCGTTGTTTCAGTTTAATCTCAAACAAATGACACATGGTATAGGATATAAAACTTACAATTTAGGTAGAGAGAGAGAGAGAGTGCGTGATCTTAAAAGTAGCGTAAATTTCTCTCAGTAACTTTATTTCGGAAACAAGCTGAGAAAATCGTAGAAAAGGAAGATGAAGGTCTGGGACATGTCAGATGAGATTTAAAATGTTTAGCAATAATTCAGCTAATAAAGATCATTTTTTAAAATAAGATACTACGGCTGATTAGCAATTTCAATAAGAATTTGTTATCTGTCGAAATTGTCTTCATGTTTGCAATGGCAAACATGTGCAGCAATTGCATCATGTTGCATGATGGCAATTATGTGATAGATAATTGTATTACATAAACAAGCAAATATTGATTTTGCTAGACTACTGTCCACTAATGGTTAAGAGATAAAAGCGAAAGAAAAATTACCAGGAGCGAATGAACGTTTTATTTGAAGTCGATAAGTGATCATAGTGACACTTAGATTATCAGCATAATTTGTAAATTGTATTTTTACTCATTTTATTTGTAAATAACTATAAATCCTAAAATATACATATGAAAGACTTTGAGACGTGGTTTTGAGCTCGTTTGCACTCATTACTTTTTCCAAAATACAGGATTATTCAGTTACAAACAAACTAACTGAAGTTAACTGTATCAGGTGATGCGTTTAACCCGAATAATTCTGTATACCTGAAAATTTACGTAAATAAATCTCTACCCTCCTCTTTTGAGAGTATATAATCGTTCCAAAAAGTCGATAACTCAATGGTAAATTGTTGTCAACCATGTCTCAATGGCTCGTGTAAGTTCTAGGTATGTAAAGAAAAATAAATACGTAACATTCGACATAAAACAGAATTGCACTTTTCATTAATTTTTCGAACTCCGTACATTCACGAAAAAAAAAACATATCTTACCTGAAGTATCTCCTTAGTCTAAAAATCCTAGTGTTCATGGAAATTGTACGATATTTATTTATATATAAATTCGTTCGTAATAAATCTATAACTTGTGTAAATACATTATTAAACATATTTCATCTTCGCCACTGCATTTCCCTTACAGCATCCCAAGGAAGGCCATAAATTTCCAACTATTCACCTCTACAATCCCTACTTTTTTCTTAACCTTGGGAACAATTAAATCAACAATATTCAATTTTCTCTTCTTTCTTCCAGACGTGCACGTAGCATAATCTGTCTCTATCAAAATCATTGGACCACGATATGCATAGCATATGGAGCCCGCTATTGTAATAAGTTATACGTATAGTATCATGTTTCCATCATTACACGTACCACTTTTGTACAAGTTGGATTGATACGAATTTTATAGATTTTGCACACTAAACTTTCTTTATCTTCCTCTCTGCTAATATATTTTCTCGTAATCGTTTGCTACGTAAAGACTTGTACAGTTTTAAGGCACTCAGGGCCGCCGGTTGTACTTTAAAGTATTTTCATAAAACTTAAGTACCGCTTGTAATAAATTTAAAAGTAATTGTAATACGATTACAAATTTACTCTCTCGAGTATTATAAAGCGGAGCAAAAATTTTATGTAAAATTCCTGTAACGGATCCTTAGAGTAGAGAAAGTTACGTATAATTCACGTAACAAGCATACGGGGGGACTCACTGCTTGATCCAACGATTTATACTAATGTCTTTTTATTTTTGTTAAGCATGCGAGTGCCTCTCCAGTGGTAATACCGTGGAATGATTGTTATTTTAATCATTTATCAAATTCAATGATCATTACTTCTCTAATGAAGGAGTTTGAGCGAGAATTTTCTTAATGGCATTGTTCAAAGTCGCACGTGAACACCAAGTAAATCTTTGAAGCATCTATTCTCCGCAGTATTTATATTAACGAGTGATAAGAATTGACCTATAGAAACTTGAAAAAAACTTGTAGATAAACAAGGCTTAATTATAGCTCACGATAGCTAAGTCTTAATCCTACATCTTCTAATACTTCTTACAATAAAGTTGGTCCCTTTGTCATGCCAAATCTACTTAATCATTGCCTAGGTACCTTCAAGGACTGTACATATTTTCAAAATATTTTCCTTCGTTCTCCCAATGGCCTTCCCGTTACTTCTATACGAAATCTTCAAGGACAGGAATTAGATTTTCAATGCCCAATGATTCTGCATGGTAGACACTGTAATTCTATCCGAACTGCCAGTCAGTGGTTGACTTCACGAAAATTAAATGTTCCGCGAATCACAACTACCAATGCCAATATTAATTTATTAACAATATACGTGTATATTTATACGTGTGTACCTATATCTATATGATATATATCTCATCGTGTATCAAGTCCAAGTACGATCAGACTCCAAGTGCGCGCACTCACTTAATTCAAGAGACAAAACGCACCCTAAATAAGTGCTCTGACCCTTTCTTCTCAGAGTATCGTGCACTCGCAGCACTGCTGCGTGAAATACAGGCATTTAATGACACAAGGATCGTCATCGATATTGTGAACAAGCTGTTTGCCGTCGGTGACGTCGTAGTAGTCAGTTCCGTTTCTCTCGATAGGTGGCTTCGGTTCCGGGACCGGTAGGGTCTTACGAATAATCGGCACGGCCTCCTCGATATCCTCGGCGTCAACGTCGGGACGCGATGGCTTCTCTATTGAAGGTATCGGAGTTATTTTTCCATGATGAACATCATTGGGCGTCTCGAATCCTGACGAGGGTAAGGAAGCTTGCAAGGGTGGCGGCGAGTCTCCAGACATCAAGACACTGCAACATCAATAATGTATTTATGTTAATACGAACGTCTGTATCCATGACTTTTTCAATTGACAATCAAGACATTTATTTTTCGAATCGTCGCATTGAATTCTAGTCTGCGCTACAATATACAATGTAGGCAACGTATGATAATTATGCATCCAATTCAACGTCGCAGAATCAGCTTCTTATTGTTGACGATGAGATCAAAGCAGTCATAATCTCTACGATACAGTTTAGTCTATATTAAGTAAGTTTGATAAATGATATTCAGTGGCTCTACGTATCTTGCTACACGGTATGCTAAGATGGCGATATACGCTGTCAACGCATGGGTTATTTAATACCGTCTGTGTCCACTTCTAAATACGTTACTCGACACTGAGCTAGATATTATATTCTTTAGCTAGTATATACTACGGGAAATAGATGGGCTCTTGATTATGCTCGAGTCGATCGATTTTAATCTAGTTAACGATATTAAAGTCGATACTATCACTGACATAAGATTATAGTCCTTTGGCCTACATATATATAAACGAATGTAAGATAGAAAGAGTCTATCAAGATATATTTTGACACCTGAAAAGATTTGTCACTATGATAATTCGTATACTGCTTTATGGCGAGATTGCGCCTCGTGTTTTGACGACGAATTAATAATATACGATGTCTCTCTGAGGGGTATAATATATATGTATCAACTCACGTTGTAGGTGAGAAAGAAATGACTCTTGTAGAATTTCTTTTTAAATGTCAGGTATTCACGTAAGAGAAGGGAGTGGCGGCTCGACGTTATTTTTTTTTAGAGTTTCTATCAAGGGACTCTGTTTGTAGTTTACGCAGATCGTTAATTGCTATCTTATCTTTATATCAAGATTTTTTCGAATATTTGAGTAAAGCTTGTGGAGTCAGTTGTTTCAACATAGTACAGTAATATTGAAAAGTAGTGATTCTCGCGCGTCTAGCGTGGAATTACGCGACAATTGCTTCTGAAGTAGTAATAAAATTATGTAGGTCGGTGCGCTGCTTGAATTTGTTAATTTTAGACGAATTGAAACACGTGAGGAGTGACAGGTTAATCTAAATACATTGTACATGGTATATAATTTATAGATACAAGTACTTGGATCGCAGTCTAGATTTTGATAAAGTGTATACATCAACGAGTTATCGGTATACTAAATTAAACTATAACGTAAATTCTTCATTGGGAAGCCTCTTTGTTTATACTGGAAAACAAATTGCATAATGTAAATTATAAAAAAAAAAATTATTAATATTCATCGCGCTCCAGTTTCAAGATATTTCTACCTTGTCGGTATTTAACAAAAAAAACTGCGTCTCTAAGCCTTTCCGTCCGGTCCCAAGTAACAGGATATAAGCCATACTAATTTCAGTCACGAAAGGATGAACAGGCTTCGTTCAACGGTTAAGAAAAGCAGAGAGAAAATAAAAGGAAATGGGGGAAACCCTCAAGGTCGACGAGATGCAGAGAGTAATAGCAAGAAGGAAGGAAACTATGGAAATTATCGTTACCCTGAAATCTACGAGAGATGAGACATACCATGTAACCGCCTTGATGGGGTACATCCTGGCTTCCTCCTCCTTCGTCAAGGTCGGATAATACGACATCTTCTCAAGGAGCTTGCGAATATTACCCGTAACAATATACCCCGTGTGACTGTCAAATCACTATAGCCAACGTGCAGAATTAACTGAGTGAATACAAATTTGTTTCTCTTATCCCCAAGAGAAACCTCGCGACGGAGATGATGCAGAGAATCATTCTCACGTGTAGAAGACACAGGAGAACTAAGATGCTGATTCGTTGTTATCGGTCGCCGTGACGAAATCGTAACGCGAACGTTTCACTACTGAGACACAGCGATTCACATCTTCATATTCAACGACGTCAGCTAGAATTCTCCGACGAGGTGTCCGTCATGACGATTCCTTGATTTCTTTCAAGGGAAGGGTGACGTCGCTATTAGTAATCTTGCAATAGACTCAATAATAGCTCTGGATATTCGAAGCCATCCTCAATCATAATAAAAATGTATGGATGCACCTTGATTCCGAGACCGGTAGGATTAACCGGTATAAAAATCCACTAGTGCGCAACGTCTCAACGAGCTATCGTCACTCGCTATGAACAACTTGTCTTCTGTTGCGAAGGAGACTATTTAAAAAATGCATCTTGCATATGTCGTGACGTCGCCATCGTTAAAAGGCCAATATTCCCAACCGTCCGACATTGTGAGTTTAATGGGGGCTAATGGAGAGGAGCAAATATCGCGGGTTATGTCTCCATGATGCACCGCTGTAGTTTTGTATGAAGAATCGATGATCGACACTGTTTCTGACACTTTCACTCTCAAGGGATCTTTAAGAAGGACGAGATTTCGTTTAATTATATCTGTTATTTGGAAACGGTAGAAATTTTAATATACATTGCACTACGGATGACGTGACCTTTTTCCCCGTAGCGAGTTAAGAAGAAGTGATCACTGGTGTATTTGATTTGCCGGCACAAGATTCACACTACCGGAAATGTTTTTGAGTACTAGGTAATCCAAGAAACGTTAACGAGCATACATAAGAATACGTCTTGAAAGGTGTTTCTGACGTGGGAGTTGAGAGAAAAAAAAGAAACGTATATTTCGTGGAAGAATCGAGCACGCGACTAGCGAAACCCCATACTAGGGAACTGGCGTATGTTCCATTGAATGAGTTTGACTGAGAGGGTGAGAGTCCAGCTGCTCCCCAACTCCCCTTTTCTGTACCCTGTACATATAGAACGATCAGACGAAATCGACGTGCTGTATTACGCCAGCTTGTATATCGCTACTGATTTCCAATGGAAACTCCAGTGAAAGCGGGCCCGATCGATATTTCACTGGAATGACGATTTTGCAAGTACAGCAACAATTGTTTCTACTCACTAAAATGGAATCAGGTTTATCCACCATTTTATTTAGAATAAGGTAATCTCTTTTTGTACCACGTAAGGACTTTTTACGGTTTACGCGCGAGTTACCCGTTACGGAGTGCACCTATCCAGGTTGACAAATTTCTTAAGACAGTCTCTAAGCACGAGCCAAGTAATTCACTTTTTTTTTTACAGCAACATAAAATAGTCCATAGGATCGTAGAACTTCTTCAAATTCTATATTTAAAAAAATAGTTCAAACTCCTACGTCAAATACAAAACTGGCTAAGAAGCCTACTGATTACTAAAGAGTTACGATACACCTAAAACTTTATCATGAAGCTATTGGTTACATGTTAGCTGATATTAAAGATTAGCTCCTTAATATTAATCACACTTAGTACGATAAGGGCATTTCAATATACCCATAACCAATAAAGTAATCCGTTATACAATACGAATATTTAATTTTTATTTGAATTTCTAGTTACAGGAAAAGTCATTCCACTATCTCTATACGGTGTTACTAAAATGGAGATCATACGAAGCCGGTCATACTACGGCCGCGGTTGCCGTTAAACTGTTGATCCTACTCTCTGACACTTTTCACATGGAGACGAATTTCGGAGCCGGCAGGAGTCAGGTATGCGAGTTGTCTGCCAGTAAAAGAGGCGTGGGCACTCAAGACTCGCTCTGTGATCGGACCAATCGAAACTGGAGAACTTGAAAGTGAGAAGTATACGTAACGTTCGATTGGAAGAACAGTAGCGCGCCAATCAAATGTATATAAAAGAATGAAGAACCCTCGTTCATAGACCTTTGGAGAATTTTCGCGCGGGGATCACTTTCGTGAGGTATGCGTCGAGACGCTTCGATGGAACGTAAAGGCACGCGTCGCCTTCCCACAGTTACGCAGGTAACAATAAATTTTAAAGCACTGTCCCTTCGGTAGATAAATTATCTTAAAAGACGATAAGCAGAGAGCACGTAAGAACATAAAGTCGTACTATTACAGAGATAAGCTGGACCAATGGTAAATTTGAAGTTACTGCAATAAACTTTACACGTGAAACAAAACTGAATCGAAGCAATAAGAACAGCACAAATCTAGAATGTTTAACAGTTGGTACTATAGAAAACGTCCGCAAATGTATGATCGCCTCAGGCTTCAAAGGGTCTATTGGACCATTGCATTTTTCAGTCACGTACAGCAAGGACATTTATCTTTAACTGTCACCGAACACCACTGCGGGAAAGAAATAAAATACATATTTAAGTTTTTCAGAAAACTTTCTACAATCTACCACAACTATTCCGTCTGACGTGCACGTTGATACTGATGCATGAATAATCCTGGCTACTTCACAAGCGCCTAGAGCAATTAAAGTAAATTAGTTTATTCCATTTATTCAGCGTCTTAAAGCTAATAGATAATTTGTACAAGTATAGGCAATTACAAGCAGACATAAAATACCAGTACCAGTCACTAATATAGATATTTAGTATTTGTCGAGGTTTGACGTTGTTATTGAAATAAATATTTTTTTGGTAATTAACAAGTGAGTGACAAGGTGATCCAAGAGAGTCGAAGATGAAGAA